>PNEQ01060053.1:0-21719 GCA_003012365.1 Medauroidea extradentata | reverse complement strand
GAAAGTCGTTTCACCGAAAGTCGTTTCACCGAATTTTTCAGCGTCACCTTCAATTTCACAGAAAGTCGTTTTACCGAAAATTATTTTCCCAAATAGTCGTTATACCGAAAGTAGTTTTCCCTAAAATTCATATTCCCGAAATTCACTCTCCCGAAAGTCGTTTACCCGACGCTTTCGGGAAAACGGTTTTCGGGTAAATGGCGTGTACCCGCGACAGACAGTACGTTTATGTCGTCGCCGGCAAGTGTGGTGTTAGGAGGTGAAACTCGGGTTCCTGCAACATTTGCTTTGCTAATATACGATGCCAAAAATATCAATAAGCACAACATCAATCATTAACATTTAAAAATATATTTTTGTGTAAGGAACTGATTTTAAACTACAAAATATATAATTTAAGAACTAACATGCGACTTTTTAAAATGAAATTATTTATATTGCTTTACTCACACTTTACGAATTTGTTCATTCACTGTAATTAAAATAAATTGTTACTGAGTCAATTTAAGTTTGTAGTGTGCGCTTACGACTCGTTGTTGCTCTACTAAATTTATTTCGTAAACGGCCACAGTAGTAACTGGAATTTCGGTTTGGTCGTTTATACTGCAGAAGGAACTCAATTCACGACGGAAAGCTTAAATTAAAAATTTAGTTTCCGATGTATGAGGTAAAACCTAGGTATTGTACTGTTTGTACATATACCAAATTCACTTTCTGAAAGTCGTTTTTCGTCATAAACATACTGTATGAGGCAAGGAATGCTACGCATTTGTTATCGAAGGGTAAGTCTCTAAGTATAAAGCATACGTTTTTAGTAATAATAATTATCGATGCAAACATAGCACAATGCGTAAATAAGCCTCTGCAAAATAGTGTACGAAACAATTTTGTGAAAACTGATGAATGATTTTTCATTGGCTATAGTAACAAACCATCTCTATATATTCCTTGAATGATTTTAGAATGACGCGGAAAACAATACACATTAAACGTCCGGTTCCGGTTCTAGGTTTGAATTTAAGACATTCTGAAAGTGTGTCCATGATTCAACAATCAGTGCTGCTGCACGTAATGAAAGTTGGAACCACACACGCTAGGACTAGCAAGAATGGATTTCGGTTCAATACGCGCACTTTGCCAAAGAGGTGACGTCAATTTTTCTTGCGAGTGCGCAAACGTCGTCACGGCGTAGTATTCAACGAAGCATGGGTTTGATGTAAACATTATTAAGTTGCAACATCTCAAAACAGAAAAAAGAAAAATAGGGTTGCGCGAATCATAACAGATGCTACTGTCTTAAGTAACAATTTTGACACTATCATATGTAGAGAATACGACAATTATATTATTAAGGTTTTAGAAATTAAAAAATTGAATTTTCTGTAGAAAACTGGGGATGCATGCGCAGTTATGCCCTTTTATATTCGGTCTGTAACGGTTAAAATGTGCTGTCCTTGTAGGCATACTTTAATAAATGTCGCTGCGATATTATGCACACTTTGGTGAAGTAATTTTAAACCATCTGTTTTGTTAATAAACACAACCATAATAGGGGATGATATAAGAAAAATTTTGTAAAATTGCGTTTATATTTTTATGGATATAGACATTGTCTATTACGTGGGTTTTAAACAAACATTCGGTGTTTTTTTACAATAACATGAACGTATTACGTACTAGACATTAGTAATTTAACACGGCGTATTTAATGTAATTTTAACACTTAACAAACATGGTAATTTCGATGTACAATACATGTTGTTGTATACATAAATTTACCAAATATATTTAGTTAAATTATGCTGTCCTTGAAGGCGTAGTTTTCAGAAACCTATATATGAGATATACTGCAGACACTGGTGATGTAATTGTGAACCATCTTATTTTGTTAATACATACTAACCTTTGTGAGGTAAAATAAAACGACATGTGTAAAATTACGTTTGTATGTTAATGGATACTTACACTGATAACTACGCGGAGTTTAAGGGCGTTGGAGCCGTAAAATTTCATTATTTTATATTTGTGCCTAACACTGTTCAACTTTTGCACATCAGATAACACGTCATTTCCCCAAACAAAAAAAAAACTAGGCCCCATAGTTTTTGCATTATCACTCATCGAAGTCACAAAATGGCCATTGAGGTGCAACCAAAATAAAAAAAAAGTAATTAACTAATGAATTTACAATTACAGGAAGTGAAAGTCAGTGTATCAATGCATTTTATGACATGTTTGGCAAAAGTTAGTTTTGAAAATTTCAGTAGTAGCCAAAAGTCAAAGTTATGTAAAAATGTACTAAATTTCATCAATTTTGTTTGGTGTTTGGTGATTTTCAGATGCGGGGTTAGTAAAGATAACTCGTGAGATTGAAATTTTATTTTTAATATTTAAATTTCGAAAGTTATATTAGTATCTTTTCAATATATATTACTGTATTTATGATTACTTTTAGTTTGAAAACATTTAAAATGCAATACATTATGTTTTAAGTGTCAAAAATAAACGTATTTTTGTTAAATAGCTGTTGAAAGGCACTGCTACTTGTTCAATAAAAAGCACTGCTCAGCTTCATTTGTTTATAGCCGCACCCGGGACGCAAATAATAATCCGTGACGTATCCGATACCATCTCAGGACGTTTAGGAATACAGGCGCGCATTAGGTCTCGTCCCTTGCTTTTCTGTATCCTGAGATGGTAGCACATATGTAGTACCGTGTGTTTAGGAATACCGGCCTAAGTGCTCTGTAACCTAAATGCGATAAAATTTCGTGTCGACGATCACAATTTCAGCTCATTGACTAAAATGATGACTGGGTGATTAAATAATTAACTGGGCTTGCTCATTGTCGGTAACGTGGTGTTAATTTTGATGGGTGAGCGTTTGGATCAGTGCCCTGAATTGCACTCACCAAGTAAATTCGTTCGAGGTGTAATATTAGGGCTTCACGGCCTTGCTGTCGTCCACTACAACTTTCGTAAAAAATTCTTATTTTTGAGGGTCGACAACTCGACATGCCCCTTTCACTCCTCACGAGGCGGTCCCCATAATGGGCATTCTTAGTGAAGCTGCGTTTTTATGTGCGAAGCCAGTTTTCGACCGAGCCCTGAGGTTCACTCGGGCGTGTTCAACTTTAAAACCGCACGAAATATAGAAATTATGTTGCAGAATATCAGCTTTATAATTTTGCTCCCGACAATTTCTTAGTCGTGCATAATTTTCGTCAGATGCTTACTTTGCGAGATACAATGCAAAACGCATTACGTTACAGTGTTTTGACAATGAAAAATGTGCCGACAGTAAGATGCATTTTTGGGACTTTAAGCGACGGCCTAACTTTTTTTTTGTGGAAAGTCTTCAGGAAAGTCCAATGCATGCTTGTATAGTTGTGTCTTGCGGATTCGGTTAGCTTTTTTACGTTACAGCAGTCTAAAACAGCAGTTCTTAACAATTTAAAGGTACCCGAAAATTATGTTTCTAATAAGCGGACTGTTTATTTTAAGCAATAGAAACATAGTTTGAAGTAATTTATTTTTGTCGATATATACACTTTGAATGAAAGTGAAATAGTTTCACAAATAAATTCATGTGTGAGTGAGGCACGGCGCCAAGGGCGATGTTGACCGCACATTTGGAACGGTATGGCGCGTAGTCCATGGTGGACCCAGAGGGGAGGGCACCAGATGCAAGCGCTCCTGCCCTAAACGCCACTAAAAATGTTTTAATCACACCATTTTGCACCTTCAAAACCTAATCTCCCCCACCCCTCTTTATTAAGGAGATCGGTGTTCTTTATTAAATTCCCAGGTTAAGATTTCCCCCAAATCAAACAGAAATCTTTGCTATGTCCCGGCCACTTACCCCCCCCCCCCCCACACACACACTCACACTTCGGTCCAAGAGTGTCCCCTCCAAGGCGAACCTTTAGATCCGCCACTGGCGTAGTCTCGCCTTAGAACCGTCGCCGCTGCTGCCACTTCCAGCAGTGACCAAAGCGTTTTATTGGTGGAAAGTTGTATGCAAAGTCCTATGCAGGGCCATATATTAGTTTCGCAGACATTCGCCAATAATATTTGGAGATACAGCATAGATTGCAAATATACCACTAGCTAAGATTTTGATCTCGTTTAGCGCCGAAAATATGAGCAAATGAAGACCGCTGAGGCACTTATCTGCAACTCAGTAAGAAAACGGGGCCTATTTATTATTATTGTGTTAATTTATTGTAAAAAAAAACTCTTATAGTATACCTTAATAATGACTGACAACGATGAGTGTTGGCATGGGGTATAGCAAAGCGCGAACTAGACCACAGGAAATTATCCTCTTGTGTTGCAATTTATACATTTTAATATTTTGTATATCTTAACCAAATCATTTACATTTTGTAAACATGAATTGTCCAATATTTTTGTGAGAATATATACACACAAAAAATAAAGATCTTATGGATGCAATAAGCTTCACTAAACTGAATATTAGTAGTAGGATTGTTTCACATCAAACTGGTTTGTAACGTACACAAAAATACAAACCAATCAGATTAAATGAATTTGCTGGCAAGCAGCAAATTAAATCTTTTTTTTTTTTTTTACTTTATTATATCAACACTACAGTATGCAAACTACATATTTTTTTGAATGTTTATTAAATTTTAGTGGCTGCATGCAGCGTCCAATTATGCACCTCCAGACTCCCTACACGTTTATGTAGGCCCTACAAAATGGCGTTGTTTCAATTGCTTAAATACATTGATGCATATCATTGTGGTATTACATATTTGCTAATCTGGACTGCAAAGATCCACTGAAACTACCATTGTACTTCTCCGAGGTAGACTGTGACGTCAATGTTAACACGAAATCCAAAAACCACGTCAAATTCATGTCTGGTAATCTTAATTCAACAATTTTATAGTACTATAAAGCCACAAAAAATAAATCTACCCTCGTATTTGAATTATTATTCTCATGAGTAAGGTTACTATTATAGAATTAAATTTGGAGCGGTCAGATAATAATTTACAGACTAGAACCAAACATTGAAATAAATAACTCAGGGTAGGTAATGTTAAATTAAAACCAACAAAATTAAGCCAATGGTATTCGATGACTTTTAATAGCTGACTAGCAGGACTTGGCACAAAATGCTTTGACACAGAGAATTGTGACAGTTTACTGCCAAAATTGATCTCTCTCTTGTTGATCACTCACGAAGTTCTATCGATAACTGACTTAAATTCGACAAACAAGTGCAGCTCATCAGCGTACTATTCAAGTTTGTTACTTAACATGCTTATTAGGAGTAATTATTCCGTATCTCTTCCACAACAAACAACATCCACATCAATATCATTACAACTAACAAATTATATATCACAAAATTATAAATCTGCCACTCCTCGTCGACCGCTAAGTTCATTAGATATAGTTACACACTACTGTACACGGGACATGAACTGTTGAAGGAAGCGAACATCCCAGCCTGGAGTGATTTCGGGAAATCATGGAAAATATAAATTATATAAATTAAAGTCTGAACCAAGCATTGAACCCATGACCTTCCAAATGCGAGTCTAACGTACTACCATTCTGCCACCTCGCTTGGTTAGAAGTAATTGACAACCGTCTCTAATGACCTCGCTTTCGACGAGACGTAAACCCCATTAACATAACACATAACGTAACATCAACCATAGGCGTACTTTAGCGGTTGAATTGGTAGCGGTACCTGTGAACAGAGCATTTTAGCGCTCCTGTTTACAAGGGTGTTTGCAAACATGCTGCAACCAGGCTGAGGGTGTTTGCACGTTTCTGGCAACCGAGGCAGGAGGACGGTTACAGGGTTTGTTCACAGGATGTTTACCTCTACTTTTATTTCCTGTTCTGTTTCGAACAAATCTGAAACCAAAACAAACTGTATTTGTGTGAAATATGGACGAAACTTAGGTCATTTTAAAATAAAATTATGCAATATTAATTTTTCATCACATACTGGTGCACAATTAAATTTATTTCTACAATTTATTATGTTGTACATGTAAAAAAAATAGTGAAAGTAGTTTATTTTTCAATAAACGTATTCGTGAAGAAGTATTTTCCTTTATACAGTCCAATTCTATTCCTGATAAGACAATAACAAGTACACAATTTCGTAACTCCATGGTGGTAGCCATTTATGTTTACTGAATATTGCATTTTAGCGATTTCTTGTAAATGCAAACAGATTCGGCAAACGCTTGCTAACAGCTTGTGACCAATTCAACTGCTAAAATACGCCTCATGACTTCATTTTCTCTCCTATATGTTAGTTCATTATCAAGGACAGCTAAAAACTTACATCAAAATCATGTTATACCATATACCAAATACTTCATATAACTAATATGACTTTGCATGAAAATTCAGCCATTTATTATCTTTGTGATCAGTCAGGCATTATATCATGTTTTTTTTTTTAATGCCCGCTTCTGCATTATTAAAATACTCCCAACATCCTATAAGAATATTGTCAATATATGGTAATCATCTATCTTCTGGACATTAGATTGAAATGAACTTTAATCACTTTAATTGTACACGTTTTTGTGTTTTACAAATATTCTAAATAATATGCTTAACGGTTTCTTTGCAGAAAGTGATTTGTTGGCGAAACTGCGTTTCTTGCTTTGCAGTAACCGGTTCTGTTGGTAGCGTGTGGGCGTCGTTTCGTTTTCCGCGTCCGTATAATTGTGGTTTTGACATGTGATAAGCACATGTATCTTATTTTCTAGACAACTGCGTTAGCGAAGGCGAGTTTTATTGTATTTTGTGAAGATTACAAGTGTTTGAATGATACATGGTATCAAAGAAGGTATGTGATGAAAAAGGTCAAAATTAATGTAACTAAATTGTCATTATTGCGGTAAATAATCAAGTTTAGCTACTCATAACACACCGGCCAAACTATTGATTTTAGACATATAGTTTATTGATGAAAAATGTTTCTAGTGGCATTCTAAGCAGTCCTATGTATGAATTTTTTTTGTTAGGTTAGGATTTTTAGGTTAGTTAGGTTAAGTTTGTTAACCTAATTTTACCTAACCTAATGTAAGGTTAGGTTACCTAACTAACCTAAGCAAACCTAACAACCTAACAAAAAACATTTTTACGTAGGACTATTTAGAACGTCACTAGAAACTTTTTTCAATAATAAACTATATAAAAAATCAATAGTTTGGCCGTTACACAATGAGTAGGCAAACTTAATATTTACCCCTCATTTCTGTTTGTAGACGTGACTTAATTATATTGTATAAGTTGCATTTAAATCTTGTATTAATTTATGTGATATACCTATATTTAATTAACAGTTTACGTGAGTAAAAAAATCAATGTTTTAGTTAAAATCACTGCTTTTTGGTAACTGCAGAATCTCGTACGTCGGGGAAATTTTTTTGTCTATTTTCAGTAATTTCAATAGGTTTAATTTTTCTTTTACATTTTACAAAAGGAGGATCAATTGTAATACGATTATCCTACAGACAAGCAATTTTATGTCGAGTGATGTTCAAGTCCTGGAAGCCAAAAACAACAAAGAAAAAATATTCCATATCAAAATTAAGTGGTTAATATAACAATATTAAAAGACATAACATAACCGCTTCGTGATCCTAATGCATACATAGCGTTTTGCGTATTTTTAAACGTCATAAAGAAACTTGTAAAAGTAACCTTTGTAATCACCTTTCAGAGATAGGCCTACAGATTTAACAACCATGCAACATTGAATGCATTACTTAAATGTACCCTTCAACATACCTGTAGCGAATAACTCTGTGCTGACAAGCTCTACATTCCTAATTTGACTACGTAAAATAGTGATCCTTACACCTTGCAGCACATTCCTGGAAACATTTGTCGCACAAACGATTCGCCAAGAGTAATGTCAAGCTACACCTCTAAATTTCGTGATAAAACCAAAGTAACTTCAAATGGTAATCCTAGTACCTTCCCTGGAAACACTTGTCATCACACCCAAGAAACCCCAAGAAAAATATTAAATGGTAGGTATCAAATTACGTAAATACCACATATAATAATGTGCCACAACCGCCCACAAACCATTCACCTGGGATACTAGCGTCACCGAAACCTTTGTAAAAGTACAAATCTCTATATCACTCTTCAGTTGTTTGGGGACACCAGCGCTATGTTTCTACGATAACGCAAGCACATAATTACACGAGGCCCTTGCAACACGACTTGTTCTCATTACGGCGCCGAACGAAATTGTTGACATTTGTGGACTGGTATAAATTTACCTACATTATTGTACGTCTCCTGGTAACACCTATAAATAACCCAGCCGGTCATCTCCTGACATCACCTAGAATGTCACTGTAAAAAATAATTTGGTATGATTCCCAAACATGTATGGGAAGTTTTTATCCCAGACATGTATGGGAAATATACCAGATAAAAGTCTTGAAACATTCCAATACCTGTATGGAAATTATCCTATATACTAATGGTAATATTACAATACAAATGTCTGGTAGAATTACCAAATGTATAGGAACCATACCATAAAAATGAAGTAAATTTACCAGACACATGTATGGTAATGATAGTAAACAAAGTAAGTAGGTGTTGTATACCAGTATGGTACTTATACCAGACACATGTATGGTAATGATAGTAAACAAAGTTAGTAGGTGTTGTATACCAGTATGGTACTTATACCAGACACATGTATGGTAATGATAGTAAACAAAGTTAGTAGGTGTTGTATACCAGTATGGTACTTATACCAGACACATGTATGGTAATGATAGTAAACAAAGTTAGTATGTGTTGTATACCAGTATGGTACTTATACCAGACACATGTATGGTATTGATAGTAAACAAAGTTAGTATGTGTTGCATACCAGTATGGTACTTGTACCAGACACATGTATGGTAATGATAGTAAACAATGTTAGTATGTGTTGTATACCAGTATGGTACTTTTACTAGACACATGTATGGTAATGTCAGTAAACAAAGTTAGTAGGTGTTGTATACCAGTATGGTACCTTTACCGCGCATGTGTATAGAAATCATGGCATACCATGTTAGTAGGAATGGTATAGAAGTAAAGCGTCTATACCAGATGAATGTTTAGGAATTTCAGGTTGGGCTAACCATTACCCAGGAGGGGCTGTTATACTAGTGTTTCAAGTACATATGTTCGACGACATGTATAAATACAGTTACTGTGATAGGCCGGGCAAAAATTTACAGAGATATAGGGCCACACACGACCTGGCTCCCCTTTGGCTATGGGCCTAATATGCTCAGTAACGGAAGTGTACATTATTCACATAACCACTTGTGAAGAGAAATGGTGCTAATATCATAGGAGCAATATGAAACACAGGAACAGTGATACTTTGTACAGTGGAACCCTGTTACAATATTTCTCAAGAAAACAGGGAAATTTGGTCTCAATAAATGAGAAAACAAAAATTAAGAATACATTGCAAAAACATTGTTGCGACGTTGCTACCCTGTACTTCCCCCCCCTCCCCCCTCCTTCCTTTAACACTGCAGAAGAATGGTTTTGAAAAGTAACTTATTTATTATTACAATATGTGAAAATGTGACTTCGGCTCCAGGTTGAATTAACAGGAGGGGCCTAGTATACTTTTTCTACCCTAACTGTAAGCCATAACCCTCTTTAAAGTGGGGAGGGGTGGTCCGGGGGTCCTCCCCCCAGAAAAATTTGGATTTCAAGATGCAAAATTGTGCTTTTAAAGCATTTTTCGTGCCTCAGAGCGCAATATGAATGTCACTGACTGAAAATATATTTTGTTATGAGGAAAGTGGGTTGTGTGAACAATTTTACAATAACATCATAAAATAATTTTGAATATCAGAAGGAAATCGTAAGTTACACATTAGTACATTCATTTACGAGTGGTCGATTGGGAGAGGGACATAAATTCTTGAAGGACCTTACTATTTAGCCACCTGCATCTTGCGGTGCAAGTTCACAAACTGCAACAATTTTATATTATCAGCTGGACATTTTTTTAAATAGCTGAAAGATATTAGCTCACAGAGATGGCCATGATAAGTTACAGGGAAGAGCGAGATTATTCCCGAGCTAGTAATTTTAGACATAATATTGAGTAACTATATTTATTCCAAATAATCCAGTACCTGTGTCATGGGTGGAGGTGGTAGAGTTTTGCTACTAGATATTTTTAAAAGCTGTTGTGTGCACACTGTAAGGAAATAAATTTATGTCAAACAATATTAGCATAGTCTTCAGGTCGGAAGGGGAATCCCATACTTATGACACACTCTCATTCTTGCAGAAAGTTTCTCCTTTTTACAGGTGTCATGTGGTGTAAGCTGCAAGTTACTATATTATATATATATATATATATATATATATATATATATATATATATATATATATGAATCCCTGTTTCCCTTGGTCACACCATCACGCGTGAACGGTTGAACCGATTTCAATATTTTTTTTGTTGTGTTTGTTATTGTCAGGAGAAAGTTCTTATTAAAAAAATTCTTAAAGTTGCGCGGAAAATTTAAGAATACTTATTTGATAATACTTAACAAACATATAATATTACGTATTTATAATTTAACCTTAGCGCTGTGGACAATATAAACATTTGACAAAGAGGATGTAGAAAATCTGAAAAGGTATCGTTTAAAACAAATGCTTCGGAGTTATTTTATTGACAACAAATTAATAAAGAATACATACATCACGATTAGTTCAGAGCCATTACGCCTTGAGGATGCTAAACAAATACGAACCTTGTTTTCCACAATTTTGTCTACGTGCTTCCTGTCTAAACGATGACTATTGAAATTTAATTGTTATAATTAATAAAAAAAGTGTGTTTATTATTCTAATGCTTTATGATATGCAATATTCTTAGTATATAAATAGTTTTGTTGGTATTCAGACACTGGAACAGGCGACATATAACTGGTCATGTGAAAAACATGGATTTTCAAGAAAACAAACAAAAAAGAAAACAAACACTTAGCGACTGCCCTTGAGATTTATTTATCGACATTAATTATAACAATTCGATTTCAATAGTCATCGTTAAGACAGGACAACGCCTGTCGGGGTCAGATAGTTGCGACTATTAAAACGTTAATTTTTTTTTTCTTTTTATCTTTCAACCAGAAAATCCCGCCCTTCAGAACAAATAGGGAGGGCCATGGCCTGTGGGCCCTCCCTGTTGAGCTGCCACTGTATGAAGTAATTCTGTAATAAATGTGTTGTAGCGCATATTCCGAGATTTAAGAATTCACGAGATACCAACGTTTATTATAGCGACTTCCCAGATGTGAATGCCAAATTTCTATGATTTACCAGTTCAGCTGGATGTTAAACATTACAATTGATACAAATTTACACAAAAAAAAATTTATTCTCAGTTCTACATAATTCCAATAAATTTGACAGTACAATAAATGTAGTGTGAATGGTACCTCCCTTGGTATATCAATCCAACACAGCCATTTTGCAGCCGACAACATTCATTAACTTTGCGTTTGTTGTAGTAAGATACTGTGAATTGAACTTCTGTTTAGGTAAACTCAGCCCCCCCGCCTTTTCCCAAAAAAAAAAACACCCACACACGAAAATAGCACCTGTGGAAAAAAAATACAATCTTTGAGCCATAAACAGGCAGGAGGGGTAAGTACCTACCACTAAAATTAGTTCCATAAATGAATTCCAAAACATTAGCTGCCATCTTAATTTGTTCACAATACCCATACATTAACCAAAATAATCAAGTTAATCCAGTAAAAAATTATGTGGCCTGGAAGAAAAAAATTAAGAGGGGAGGGAATGTAATCTGTACACAAAAATTTACATATATAGTGTTTTAAATATTTCTGACCGAAATAAGAACATCCTACAATAGCCCACAAGAAAATATAAGCAATATACAAAACTAAGTATGAGAAACCTAAAACAAGAGAAATTTTTTGTGGCTTGCCTACCAGGTGCAAGATTTTTCTCTTCTACCTCATGATGGCTAGGTAGCAAAATAAATTTGTTTAAACATTGTGTACATTACATAAGTCATATGTTTAGGAATATAGAAAAAAAAAACACAAATTTTGTTTAAACATATATTCCAGAAAATTTGCAACATTACAAGTCTTTGGTTTCCTTAAATATAACAAACAGTTCATAACAATAGTAAAAATTTACACACAGTTTTAATTAGTAAAGAGTACACACATTTTCTGTATTCCCAGAAAAATATTCACACAAATGTCACTCAAGGTGGAAGTAGTGTCCCATTGTACTACATGTAAAGCTTTTAAGAACAGATTAAGAAACTATCTAACAGACATTTACGACAATTTTAAAGAATGTTTAAATTTGTAACATAATTATTTCCATATTTTAGTTTTTTTAAACATTAATTAAAAATTATTTTCAATATTATTGTTAAGTTGTAGGCTAAGATAATTGTGCGACTTGCGCAACTGTTACATCACAAATTTTGTGCCTTTCCAATAAGAATTCAAATCACATTTTGTAAACATACTTTCATCACGCAAAACCACCATGGTAATCACTAGAATTGCACTAGAGGAAATATCAGTAGGAATGTAAAAAATATTTCATTTTTCCATTTTATTATGTACTGAATTTAACTGAAATGGGAGAAAATAAAAACTAAGTATTTGTTACATTATGCACTACTGACATTTCCTCTTTAATCACAATGTTGGTCCTACTTCACAAAAATGTCTTCACGAAATGTGATTTTTGATGAAAATTGAAAAGAAATTTGCAAAAATTGTGATAAAAAGTAGTTACACAAGCTTTCAGGGTAGCTACCATATTATGGGAATATAGTTCCTTAATTTTTACATTTTCAGATTATAAATTACATTTTCCCCTGATCAAACTCAAATGTGTTTTATATTAAATATTATTCCTTAAATTGCCTTTAGTTACAAAAAAATTAATCTGTGGCCTCCTCAGTGCAAAATGAATCAATGAATTTCCAAAAATTAAAGATTATCAGTTATGAAACTAATTTTTCATAGTACGTATCTGTCCACGAATGTTTTAATTAGGTAATGATTTGTATAAATATTTTCTAAATTTAATAGTCACTGTTCTAAAAGTTGTTCTTAACTTTTAGCTGTAAACTTGTTTCTGGACTGCATCATTAAAATGTGTTAAGACTTGGATTCCACACTGTTAAGCTGTACTGTTGCGAGTGTACACTTGGGTTTTCATCAAAAGCTTTTATTTGACTGCCCTTGTAATCAGGCATCGCTAAGCCACTAAACCAAGTGCTTATGTGTATGTCTAATTGTATTTGCCACATTTTTATGACATTTACAAAACAACTCCAATATTTTTTTTACAAATCCAACAGTGTACTAGTGCATTCAAAAATTACAAAAACCTTGCAAAAAATAAGCTTATTTCAATTAAAAGGAAGAAATGGAAACAACTGTTAAGAAAAGAAAACAAGTGCTTACAGTATCTAACAATACATAAGACACTCAATTTCCAGGACCTTGATTTTAAGGACCTTGAATTTAGCAGGTAGCAATTTTAAGTACTGTATTTATAATGTCCGCAGTAATTTGACCATTTTTTTGACAAAAAAATGGGGTGCTGACATTATGATGGGGTTTCAGAAATTTTTTGTACAAAACATTGATTTTTGGGGCGTGCAGAAAACATGGAAAATGACACAGTTGTCTCAATTGATTCATGTGTGGTCTTACTACTTGCTGTAAAAAAATTGTATAAATGTGTACATTTATCTGTATTTACTCGCCTATAGCACACCCTTTTATTCAAAAGTAAAGGAAAAGATCTCGGGAGTGTGTGTGGGAAACACAAGAAAATGACAAGAGAATCTCATAAATTCATTCATATGAGACCCCCGCTAATCTATTTGTGTGTGGCACTTGTTGAATTACAAATAAGGATATTACGCGAATTAAAAAAAAATTGGCATATATATATTTTTAAATCATCTGAAACGTGTCACTTATTCAGGAAATAACCTCTGAGGCGTGCCATTAATATGAAAAACTTAAAGATTAAGGAATCTTGTTACTGTATTTCTCTGAACATAAGACCACCCCCAGTTCTTGCCTTATGGTAAAGGTAAAATTTTAATTTTGCCACAAATCCTTACTAACCGGTGAAGGAAAATAAACTCCCACAGCGTTCAAATTTTCTTTTCTGCGTAACTAAAAACCTATTTTCACAACATTGCCATTCATTATTTAACACGTACTTTCTGTTTTTGGCAGGTCTGACAAACAACGAACTGAAAAATGTCAGCCTGTGACGATAACAAACATGGGCACGTTCCCAAATACGACGCTATGTTGATCATAGAAAGAACCTGTACACAGTTACTGAACAACGTTCTTCAATTACGTGTATCCATGCGTGCAACGGAACAAGCCCTACGTGTACGTGAGTGAATGTAAAAGTACACAACCTATAGGAAGATGTTTTCTTTACTACCGTCCACCAACACCAAAAAATGTGGAGATGCCTACGAAGAATTTTGCTGTATTGATGATTACGTATATTGGTATCAATATTTTAGCAGCTGCATTTGTAAATTTGTTTTAGAAGTTACAAGTATATACACGCATAAATCAAATACCAGTAACATGGTCTACAAGAAGAAAGGTAGATTGAAAATTAAGTTAACCTCACTTACACTTGTGATTTGTGTTCCTTTTACTTTTAATACTTGCCGGACTTGTGTTTTCGTAAATAATATGCATTTCCCAAAAAACACGGATTATTTTACACCTGTAAATATTAATGCATACGTGTTAACCTCAAACATTTTTTTGTTTGCCTATGCGAAAATAAAACGACCCCCAACTTCTTTAAAGTGATTTTGGAACAAAACATCATATTCGGATAAATTCTTATGGTACACCAGTTAAAAAAAAGAAGAGTGTAGTTCTCTCTCTCTCTCTCTCTCTCTCTCTCTCTCTCTCTCTCTCTCTCTCTGTCTCATGTTAACTTTTCCATATTTTGACATTTCTCTTCTGAGAAACGTGCCTGGCGTTTCCATTGTTTGGAGCCCCATCATCACAATCCTGTTTCCAGACACACTTCTCAGAAGTGACCAGTCAAAATATAGAATTCTTACATGAGATACACCATATTTTTGTTTCATCTATAGTGTAGTTTTATAGGGGTGTGCGAAGCTTCGCATTGTCGAAGTCGAATCAATGATTTTTGTTCCTTCGACTTCGTCTTCGACCAATAAAAATCTTAGAGTTGAAAGGCGGTCGAAGGTAACCACAATTCACATCAAAACAGACAAAATTATTTATGTGGAGCAGGTAATTTTCCGTTTATTTGTAATTGTATTATTCTGTATAACTTACACTTAAAAACTCAAATTCACGGCACAGTGGTGAACTATTTATTTTGTTTAGGCTACATTCGGCGACACAATTTCACTTAAGCCAGTGTCACAATAATCCAACAAAACTACGCCGGCGCAACGATAGCAATAGCTTTGTTTAGGCGGGTTGTACCTTTTACAACTTCTACACCCAAAGGTGTAGTTGGGTGTAGTGGGTGTAGATGGTCAGAGACCAAAGGTGTAGGAAGTGCAGAAAGTCCGCCTGAACGCCTAGGTGTAGATGAGTGTGAATTGTTTTGTTTACTTTCTGTGTTAGTGACATTGCAGTAAATTGTAAATATTGCGAGATATTTGAATGCAGGCAAAGACAGATGCAGGTGATGAATCCGATGATAAACGTGCCGTTACATCACCTACTTGAGCAAATCAAGTGTTTTGATCGAATTACAAATTTTTATATAATTTTTGGTCCTATAGCCTTAATGTATAACCTTTATGCAGCTCATTTCATACGTAGCATCACACAACAGGTAGTTCTACTAGAGACGGAATGTCAATTCATAAATTAATTTTATTAGTTTTACGAGTTGGTATCATAATTAGGCTATATTCATTACAAGTAGTAACATAACCCAAAATGTTACTAAAAATAGCAATCCAAATAGAAATTTTATTTTACACATCTTCCAGATGAAGCAGAATACAATTTTTACTACATTGCAGATGTTCTGATTCAAAACTGGAAAGCCAACTTCTTAAGACAACACAGCTATTTGTAACATGTTTCGAAAATAGCGCCGAATTCTGTTTTACAACTTCTACACCCAAACTACTCCACCTCGCAGAGGTGGTGTAGAAGGTGTAGCACCCGCCGCCTGAACGCTTTGGTTGTAATAACCAAAACGTCACTTCCGGCAAGAAAAACGCGATGTTGCAGTTTGGGTGTAGAAGTTGTAAAAGTTGCAGCTAGGTGTAGACCGCCTAAACAAAGCTAATTTCTGTAGCCAGTAAATCAGTAAGTACAGTAAAGTACCATTTATCCAGACTTCCAAACACCGGAATATTCTAAATAACAGACATATTAAAAATATTTCCCTACATAGCTTACGCATCAAACATTTTTTTAGCTCAATACCATTGTAATTTCAAATATGGTAATTGGTAATTTCTGCTTTCCCGCGAATATATATTACGCAAACAACACAGAACTAAGAATCATAGAAAACTGCATACTAGAAGAACTGCAAGCTTTAGAGTAAAATCAGCATTAAAGTGGTCCCGATAACGGTCTTAGAATTATGGCCGTGGTCCCGATCACAAATGAGAAAGTCTTAACGGAGTGTGGTGCCTCCATGTTGCTCATTCATCTATGATGTCGCGAACGATGTTATTGTTTACGTTTCCCTTTCTATATTACGGCGGTGATATATTGTGACTTTAATCTTAAACCGTAAAGACTGGAGATTCATTTAAATCAGAATTGCCGTTTTCGGTAATTTTACTTTTGTCATTGGCGATAATGAACAAAGAAATTAACCTCTTGTACAAAGTGGAAATTTGTGGTTGTAAATATCGCTTCTTCTAGCGTTTGGAAGGGAGTAGGCCTAAAATGTTACGTCTGGTAGGCAGGTGTTCATGTTACATTAAATTAAAGTTGGTTTTGTTCAGATACGTTGACATTTAAGTATTCCTTAATATAATTTCGAGTTATGGAGGTTATAATCTCTCTAAAAAAATCCTCGTTTATCTTATGCACCTCCTGTTTTGAACCCAAAAAATCATTAGAAAAAAATTTGTTAGGCTACATGAGTAAATACGGTATATTTAAATATTTTTTTCGTTACCAATTGTTTGTGATAAATTTTTTTCTTTGCTGTCTGATGTGAAAAAAAATTAAATTCTTCTACTTTCCTTTGACATATTCGACTTCGCTTCGCATTTAAAAACAGACCTTCGAACATGCCTCTAGTTGTATTTATTTTTTACCAAAATTAAAGGAAAGCATGGTAAAATCAAAAAGAAAAAATAACTTGTGCTGCCATCATGCTGGGTTCCTTGAATTATTACAGTCTTAAAAAATTAGGATGCTGACATTATGTTATGGCTATGAGAGTAAACAAGTAAAAACAGTTCTTCACTGAAAAACGGACAACTTCTCTGATTATTCACCAATATTTTCCTGTTGAAAAAACTCCCAGATTTTTCCAGATTTCACATATTGGTCGTCACCCTTACTTTTAATGTCGAAAATTAAAATAATCACAGTATAAAAAAATAATTAATTTTTTTCTTTAAATAAAATACAGCACAGAACGTACATATCAGACTATTTTCTTAGTGTCTAAACCAGTTTAATAAGTACTGTGTGTTATTAACTCATGCTAATACAACTGTGCACTTCACTCTACTTCCACCTTAATAACGAGCACTTCTGGAAAGGAAAAAAAAATAATAATACTGATAATTCAATATCAATGCACTATACTTGAAAATGCAGCAGACTGCTAAATCAAAAAGTAACTGAAAATAAAATTTGAGCACTAATAATACATTAAGCACAAACAATCAAGAGCACAACAAATATTTTCTACATATTTTCATGCACTTACATTTAGACATAAATGCACTAGTACTTGCAGAGTAGTATTTGCACGACTGAAAATAAACCCCAGACGGCAGGCACATGAGTAAACTTCACCGGACAGTGAAGGAAGGCAAATTGAAATAGTATAGCGGCAGGTTAGTGTCGATAACTAGTACACCTAGCAGCCAATTGGTAAACTAGCAAAGGTGTGGCAGAACATTTGAAGTTTGAGATATGGTTATCATATGTTGAGGCCGGTGGTTGTCTAGATTTTGTTAAGTACTGATGGACTAGTTACCTGAGCCTTAGTTCTGCATTATTGCCTGAAGGTGGTAAGGCCTGACATTCCGGTGTTGTAACAGGAATCAAAGATGTGTTTGTAGGCAGCTACGTATTCAGCAACTGGTTTATCCTGGAGGTTTTGGCTGGAACCTGCAATGGCTTGTTTGGTATCTGCTCTGTGCCCTTTCATCCTTAGTCTACACGTGCTGGTGGTAAGGCCAATGTACTCTGTCTGCATCACACTGATTACATTGTAGTTGCTAGATCGGGTTTTGAGTTGCACCATCGTGGTTTTCTCTGATCAGATACGTATGTTTAGTGAGCTTTTTATGGAAGTATGTGAAAAGTTGAGTTACTGCACAAGTGCTGCACTGAGGGCTATTGCAGGGAATGGAACCTCTGGGTGTACTGGATGTGCTAAGTGTGATGTGAACAGACCTGGGTGTTAATTTGGGTTGCACTATTTACTGCAGAGGTTGGGAAGCCATCTGAAATCCAATCTTCTTGGGGTTTGGAGGACAGGTTATGAGATAGAGGTGAAGAAGCAAATATTTTGTGTCCACAATTGAGGATGCTCACGCTTGCACATAAATTAATTAGCATAGAAGGGGCCCATACGGGTGTCTATGGCTGTCCCAATCATCTGCTGACAGTCCACATGAGTGGGATATTTTAGTATACGGAAACAATATACATATATTGTTACCAGGTAGGTATCTTGTGGGATAGTGTACTGATTCTTCACTCATTTCAGAAAATGGCTGGTATCCTTAACGTAGGATTGGAGCTGTACCCATGGTTGGAGGTAAATGTCCGCAAGGGCAAAGATTCTCTTGGTTAAGCTTCCACATCCTGAAACAACAGGGTAGTTTGGGGGTGGTCATTGCTATTCATGAATCTTTGGCAGCTGGTAAAAGATACCTGTAGCCTATGTTTTTGGAGTCAACAGTTTGTTTCTTCCACCTATAGATTCCTCCAGGATGATTCCACAGATAAACCAGTTCCGATCCACTTGTGCCCCTCTCCAAGGCCTCACCCAATTCTATCAATCAGCAGCAAATACACACAAACTATATACAGAATAATACAGTACCTTGGAGAGGGTACAGTAAGGCAATTCAAGGACAAAAAATGTTCTCTCAATCATCAATCAGTAGCAAATCAATACAAACTACATATATACAGAATAATACAGTACCTTGGAGAGGGTACAGTAAGGCAGTTCAAGGACAAAAAATGTGCTCTCAGTCATCAATCAGCAGCAAATACACACAAACTATATACAGAATAATACAGTACCTTGGAGATGTACTGTAAGGCAATTCAAGGACAAAAAATGTTCTCTCAATCATCAATCAGCAGCAAATACACACAAACTATATACAGAATAATACAGTACCTTGGAGAGGGTACAGTAAGGCAATTCAAGGACAAAAAATGTTCTCTCAATCATCAATCAGCAGCAAATCAATACAAACTACATATATACAGAATAATACAGTACCTTGGAGAGGGTACAGTAAGGCAGTTCAAGGACAAAAAATGTTCTCTCAGTCATCAATCAGCAGCAAATACACACAAACTATATACAGAATAATACAGTACCTTGGAGATGTACTGTAAGGCAGTTCAAGGACAAAAAATGTTCTCTCAATCATCAATCAGCAGCAAATACACACAAACTATATACAGAATAATACAGTACCTTGGAGAGGGTACAGTAAGGCAGTTCAAAGACAAAAAATGTTCTCTCAACCATCAATCAGCAGCAAATACACACAAACTATATACAGAATAATACAGTACCTTAGAGAGGGTACTGTAAGGCAGTTCAAGGACAAAAAATGTTCTCTCAGTCATCAGTCAGCAGCAAATCAACACAAACTATATACAGAATAATACAGTACCTTGGAGAGGGTACAGTAAGGCAGTTCAAAGACAAAAAATATTCTCTCAATCATCAATCAGCAGCAAATACACACAAACTATATACAGAATAATACAGTACCTCGGAGAGGGTACAGTAAGGCAGTTCAAAGACAAAAAATGTTCTCTCAATCATCAATCCGCAGCAAATACTCACTAACTATATACAGAATAATACAGTACCTTCACTGTTAGAAAATTTATCCGTAAATTTACGAAAAGTAACGGTAAAAGTTTCTCCGTGGATCTTCGTAAATTTAAAACCTCTTCATAATGTAGAGAAACGGTATTCTTCGTTAAAGTTACAGAACTCCCCGTAAATACACAGAAACTTCATTACACACAAAAACTGATTTCTTCGTTAAGTTACAAAACTACCCGTAAATATACAGAAACTTCATTACACATAAAAACGGAGTTCATCCGTTGAGTTATATAACTGCCCGTAAATATACACAAACTTCATTTCACACTAAATCTGTGTTCTTCGTTAATGTTACAGGAGTGCCCGTAAATATACACAGACTTAATAATACATAAAATTGGTATTCTCCATAAATTTTACTGAATTTTTTAAATGTACAGAAACTTCATTTAACCTTCAATACTGTTATTTTTTTTAATAAATATCACTGAATGACTGCATACATACTGTAACTTTGTTATGTGTAAAATGCAAAACTATCTACAGAAAAGTTATTCCTAAAAATTTACTGAAACTTCATTATAGCCTACATTTGAAAATACCTTAATTAAAAAAAAAATTAGGTTTCTGTTTATTACATTAAACGTGTTACATTGTCAGTAATACCATAATGCTTTGCAAATTCTTCAGAATGTGAAACACATTATCCATAGTTTAAAAGAAAATATTCTTCTTGTGTCTACTTCCTAATAAAAAAAATAATTTATTGTAATTGTACACATATCCTGTCACAATGGAAAATGGAGTGTGATATGAGAAGATTATACCATTCAACTGTAATTAAAAGATTCGATATTTTTCAACTCTTTGTATGCACAACTCACGTAGTGATTACACATTTCTTTTACAAACCATTAAACTATTTTGTACATATCAAGGCACCTTCATAGTACAGTTTAAATTCAGTACATGAAACTAAGTAGAGTACAAACACTATTTAATATTTACAATTTTCTGAACTGATACCCACATTTTCCAGTTCTATTTACTGCTTTTCCATTATCAATTTCTCTGTTTCTACATGTTGCCCTTTTATCGACATACAGTACTTTGTGTTCAATTTGAGCAAAACTTAATGTGAGGAAATGTAATTGCTACCAATTAGTAGGGTGTACCATTTACACACACAAGTATTTGCAAAAGGTAGTCTGGGTGAACTTCATAATCGAAATTCAAGTAGACCTACTGCAGTTCTGTAGTTTAAACTACACGAAGAGAAATTAAATGATTATCAACATAGACAATTTTAATAAAAATGTACATTGCATGTTCATGGAGCTTCTATTTACATCAACCATTTATAAATGCTACGA
>PNEQ01060052.1:0-21719 GCA_003012365.1 Medauroidea extradentata | reverse complement strand
TCACCATGTAAAAAAAAATGTTGTATGTATTTTGTAATGGCTAACGTAATGTTTATATGTTCATTAAAAAGTAAATGAAGCAAAAACACAAGCAAAATGATGTTTCAAGTTTGTATATTTTTTCAAACATTGAACATGTGATTCCCTAAAATTTTACAAATGTCAGATACCATTTTTTACACCCGAGCGCCTCAATTATAAGAGTATTGTTAGAGACACTGGAAAATTGCGGGAATAGTTGGCTGTTTGCTAGGCTCCAACGTGATGTATATAACACTGAATATTTCGTATCAACATTGGCTATCGTTTATTTGTAGCATTTATTCTCTCTACAACAGGCCCAGTTAGAACTGCACAGCTTGAACACACAGCGTGTGTGATTTGTCCCAAAACTCTTCACACGTGTCAAGGTTAATATAATACAGTTTATTGGAGACTATTTTAAACATTTTCGCGATTTTCCAGTGTCTCTAAGTATTGTACATTTCTAAACTATGGCAAGTGAACCGAGAAACTCGTACTTTTAACAGTACATCAGTCGTTAAACAAATCGTGAGTCAACTGTACGGACGTGTCGTCGATAACCGTAATTAAGTAATAAACATATAGTGTAATGTATTGTGTGCAACGTCTGTAAATATTATATATTTGTTAATAAAACTTAATTTTTAGGTAATGGACAGGTAAATTTATATGCACACGACAGATTTAAAAGATCTATTTCTTAGGCAGTCGGCTGCCAGCGAACACGATTGTTTATAATTTGGTTTGTTTATTCTTAAGATCATGTAAAAATGAACGGAGAGTAATCAAAGAACCGGATAACATTCATAAATTATATTAACGTACTGCTTAGAACTTGGAAATTTACGTAGTTAAATACGGGTTTCTGAACAAAATTTCCACTGAAAAATTAGTTGCGCCAGAAACAGAAATACTATTGTTGGTAGCTGTACATGGGTAGCCGAATTTTTGAATTTGGTATTCAGTTTCAATAACGCCGTCTATTTGGGAGCACTTTTCGGTTGATTATACAGATAGCAAATTTGCGTATTGTAATTATTGTAGACTCCGTTTATCACGAGATTTGTCAAAATCTACATTTAGCCTGCTCAAGCATGTAAAAATCCAGCATCCGCAAATGTTGAGTTCGGATTCGGGACAAAATATGTCGAGTCTAAACATAAACAAATCTGCTGACTCTTCACAACTTACTCCAACAACCATAAAAAGAAGAAACCCAAATATGAAGTATCCCCAAATCAACAGATTTTGAAAAATGTGTTTCGACAAATTTACGCCATTCAAACATGACGACAAAAGATAGACTGAAATCACAAGGTGCATAGCAGCTATGGTGTGCATAGATGGTCAGCCGCTTAACGTGGCTATACATAAAATTACACATACATTTTATATGTGTGTGTATACATATATATATATATATATATATATATATATATATATATGTGTGTGTGTGTGTCTGTGTGTGTGTGATTGGCCAGATCTGGGCAAGATATATGTAACTCTTACATTATGTCATATTTGGCCCCGATATAATTTTCAAAAAGGTGGTAAGACATAATTTTACGTGCAGAGTTATTTTACTAACTAGCTATACTTCATGAAGTAGTGATTTTTTTGTGACTAGCATATTTGGGCAATAAAATATTTCAATTTATTTTGGAGTAATACTTGTGTAAATTTTACACGAATTTTTTCCTAGGCTTGTAGAATTCACAAGAACGAAAAGAAGTTCAGTAAAATATTATGCTAATAATATTGTATCGACATTTTCCTCGCTGTAAAAAACTCAGGTGAAAAATGTTTTAAAATAAAGTATGACATTCCTACAGTTTTACTTGAAATTATATTGAATTCATGAAAATTGTATGTAAAAACAGTTTGCAAGAAACAAGCTTTCAAAAGAGCTGGAAATTGTTCCGTACTATTGTTTGCCGTAATTACAGACAACGCTATCTGTACCGACATTGTTTTACTTGTCGGTTAGAGTATGTGAAAATGTGCTGAAATTTACTACGAAAATGAAGTAACTCATATTAATGTAAATAAAATCATGATTAAGCGTAACCATTAATCGAGTTCATAAAGACGCTCGTTTAAATGCTACAGTAATAATAACGCTGAACTGATATTCAGTTATTATGTTACATACTAGTTTATTTCAACCTACCTAACCAAATACATATTTTCAAGTTGGCTGCTGTAAGGATATTATTGAACGTATTAATTACGTAAATAATACTTGCATCCTGTAATCTTCAAAGCTGATGAATTCCTTGAAATTAATTGCTTCGTTAAAGCTAATAATCCGTTCAGCAAAATGTTAAGTATCAAATAAAATCATATATATATATATTTTTTTTTTGCTGTAAATAATTTTGGAAATAGGCTACTGCTAAGTAAAAATTTAAAAAGCTATGCAAACACCTTTACGTACAGGACAATTATATGTAGTTTTCTTTTAATTTTTTCAGGCTGTCCTGTTATAAAATTGCTATAATTTAAAATGCAAATATTTATAGCACGTATTTAATCACCGTATAAGAGAGCCGTGCTAAAATATTTTGACAAGGAATCTTTATGACATAAAGGCCAACTCACAATAAATAAAAAAACACAAGCCTTTGCAGGTCCGTGTATTAAAATTTTACGGGTGTCATAAATGTTCTATCCTTCCATTTTGTGTGTTCGTATTTTGATTTAATCAAAAATAAAAGAGTTAAAAAATTTAGAGTATATTTTAAAACCATTGCATGCAGACATCGCATTTTATGTCCTAAACTTTCTGTTTACTTTACATGTAGGCTACGTCACTTACATTTCTATTGAAACCTATTTGTATATTGCTTGAACGATTAGGGCATGTGCGAATTTAATTTTGTAAAATTACCGTACAGAGAAGTGTAGTAAACCATTACTTAGGCTACTATCAGATTTTTTGGCTTCAAATATATGTAATATATTTCATTAAATGCATTACATATTTGGTTGTGTTAGAGCATATTAAATAATACAGTAAAATTTCAGAAGGTGATACTGATGTTGGCTGTGTAATCATTGCAGTTAATTCATTTATGGACTTGTTATGATACTGAAAGTAGCAGGTAAACGATAATAAAGCCTATAATTCTGTCAAATATTGTTTTAAAGAAACTAAATAGCCTACATGATGGTGTATAGTTTTCCATTTAGGCGTTTTTACCTCCCGTTTATTTCAAACAATTGAAAGTAACTCAAATATTTTTTAACCAAATGCTTTGAAAAAATGTGAGACAGTGTACAGTCATACGATGCACAATTTTGCCACACCGTTTTTTAAAATAATGTACCGTTTGCGAGAAAAAATTATTTTGCTTCATTTTGGCTTATTTTCACAACAAAATGTGTACGGTACTATTTCGGGGGCAGAAATCTAAAAATCAGTTTGGTGTATTGCAGCAGAAAAATTAATATAAAACCTTTGGTATATAACTGTTAAAACTGCGAAAGGAATTTTTGATATATGTATTAATTTGCGTTACAAAAAATATTTTCGAAATCACTGCTAAACTAGGGAGCGAGGCCATAATAGCGATTATTTGTTGGATGTATTTCAACATATGCTACCACCATATTTATTTTCATTCAATTCAGGTTGCATCAAATTTCATTTTACTTTTTATTGTTTCTACTTCAGTTATTGATGTTTCTAGATTTCCCTATGTGATGTCGTGGTAGTAAAAATCCTTAGAATTCGAATAAATGAAACAAAAAATTTTGAAGTAACGCTTTTACTAACAAATAAATTTAATTTTGTGGTTAAATAGCACGTCTCAACCATTGTATTAATGTAGCTGCAGATTCACAAGAGTAACTGTACACAATAAACGCAATGATGGGGAGACACACGCTACCAGACTCCGGTCTGGAAGCGCCCCTGCGGAGGGAGGATGGCCTACTAGTGGTGACGTCACAGCAGTGTGCGCCGGCCTGTATTCTAGTCGGTGTTGGCTCGTACGTCGATGCCGTCTACCTCATCAATCCAGCTTTCGTAAAGGTCATCAGATCTAATTATGTGCAGCAACCCTCGACTTAATATAATATATCAATAATCAGTAATATTGCGCTCCCCTCCTAAATTTAAATAACACTTGTAATCGTTTTTTGTATACAGAGTAACTACCGTTGCAGTACAGTAAATGCCAGTTTAACCACAAATGCCTTAGCCTGACAATAACCATGAATCACAGTTGAACAAGTGCTCATAAGTAAGGCCAAGAAAATTTCGCTAATAAAATCACCTGAATGTTAGAATCAACTATCATATGCATATGCACGCCCTGACCATTTGTCAACTAGCTGCTACTCAGTGGAACACTGACAAGGCACGGATATAAGAGGCTTAAGTATGCATAGGGCAGTGGATTCTAGCAGGCGGGTCATTGAATTAGGGAAGTTTTCCTGCCCCTACACGTAAGGTACTGAAACAAAACAGTGCCAAAACATTTCGCGAAAATCAGAGGTCCCTACATTATTGGGGGTAGAGTCATTTTGATTGGTCCAGTAAGTAGGAAAAGTCTTGGCACAAATATACGTGGCCAATCTCTAAACTGAAATCTTGAGTACAGCAGGGATTATTGGTGCAAAGGATTTTGTACCAACTTGTCAATGCGCTACGTGCACATATGCAACTCAGTTTTATGATTTTTGGCAGCATGTGCGTTGAGCAGAGGCGTCACTAATCTGATACCGCCAATGAGAATAAGGTTACTGCTAAACCCATGTGCCTGTAATTTGCGGTAGAAACCCACAATATTAAAACAAACACACATACTGACTACCAAAAATCAGCGACTCGGATAGTGTCTGATAGGTGTCGGCCTACGATGCGTGAGGTTCTGTGTTCGAAACCGGCTCGGGCATAAGTGTAATGGTGTCCCTTCACCTCACTTCAGCCTCATCGGCTCTTAAGGCCGTGCTCTTTATTTTATATTGTTTTTGCGATATTTATTTAAAGCTTAAATCGAGAGCAGACATAAAAAATATGTCTGGTAGTTATGTTCTAAATGTATTTTACCGCGATAGCTATTTTTTACAAAGCAAGAAATTATACGGCTCCTACTGAAAGATCAATTAATGAGTATTTACTTAATTACATAATTAGCTAAAACTATACACTCTAAATCCGAATTAGTGAATATTCACTTAATTACACTGATATAAGGAGTAGTTTCAACAATTTGAATCAGTGAAAACAGACACTGTTTAATTAGTGAATATTCACTTATTTCTTTTAAGAGTTATCTCACAAATGAATCAGTGAATATTCATTGTTTTTCCAACTGTTTTCAAAGAATAGTTTTCACTTATTGAATCAGCGAAAATTTACTGAAAAACCTGTGGATGTTCACTATTTAACTTGTGGAATGATGGCACTCTTTATCGGAATCAGTGAACAAACAGTCACAGATTTCACAGTGGTTTCTCACTGATTCAATTTGTTGAAACTCGATCCATCGGTGTGAATCAGTGAAAATTCATTCATTCGGATTTGGAGTGTAGTTAGAGATTATGCTACATCGCGAAACATTTTTGTACCAACATACCCTTGAAAACAGTAGTTTCTTGTGATATGTACTATTGGGTGATATACGTCTGACACAACGTAGTTGTCTGCAGACCAATAATAGGCATCAAATATTACAATAGCGGGATTCTTATAAGCTTAGTGAAATAGGTCAGCAGCTCTACGTGCAAGCGAAAGCCAATCATCTTTTCATAAGCTGAACGTACGTCGAAACGCAACCAACTGTCAAGTTTTCCCGCGATAAACCATCATTAGAGACCTGAAAAATTCGCGTTTACTTTCAAGCACAAGCTAGAATTCCAGCAACTGTAAGTTTGGGCTACTTGCACAGTTGGCCGTTGACTTATTTAACGTCGATGAGCCAATAACAAAAATGCGGGCCAATTTCACAGTGTCAGCGAGCAGCCAGTTGTTGTCTGCTTGAATACACAGATATCTTGAAGTCTAGCCTGCCGGTCAGTGAACCCGCGAATGTTTCAGGTCTCTAACCATCATCTATAACTACAGTATTTGCTGCCTTGAAATAATCAGCCAACATGGAGAAGTCCTTTTAAACTAAATTGTCCGATACTTTTTTTTTATATGTGCCTTCGTTTAGGCGTAAAAAATAATATCGCCTTAATACCTCGTTGTTTAAGGGCAGTAAAACCCTCTTACCTCACCTGATATCCAAAATCTTTTCCCGGGAAAAGAGTGGCCCTACCTGAAGTATATCTGCGAATATTTCCGTTCTTTAGTGATAGGCATCAGCGGCGCAGGGCGACGAGCGAATCTCCCGAGGGGCGCCTCGACGGCGGGCCAGAGACCCCGGAACTGGAGGCGTCCTATTCGTCGCGTGGTCGTAAAGTTTACGACTGGCCGCTCGCAGATCGGCGCGCCCTCACTAAGTTATTGAAGCAGGCCTTGGTGACCCCGAGGCTCGTTTTTTTTTTTTTTTTTTTTTTTTCCTTCTTCCCCTCGCACTAGTGTTCACAGCAGTTCGGAGGTCACGAGCTGGCCTCCACAGCCCCACCGTGTAAATCTCTTCACCTCCGATTTCTCGTAACACTCTAGCTAAAACTACCTGCTTGATTCACACTCCAGCCCCAAGTACCTGCTTTACCGTCTGCCTGCAACTATTGCAATATTATATGACAGGAAACTTGACTACAATTTATTATGGGCTCATCCGATTTTTGCTGTTGGTTGGCAATTAGTGTGGTGAGCCTGAAGGAATTTACTGACAAATTATGTATGGTCAACGGCAAAATATCCACTATGGTGTCCACCAAGGCGGGTCGGTTCCCGGATTTTCGCATGTAGGAATCGTACTGGACGATGCCGTTGGTCGGCAGGTTTTCTCGAGGATCTCCCATTTCCTCCGCTCTTTCATTCCGGTGCTGCTCCATACCAATTCCTCATGTCACCCCTCACCAGCGCTAAATACCTCGATGTTAAGCGCTGACCAAAATCTCTCACTCACTCACTCCACTATCGTGTGATGCGAAAACACACAGATACGAAAATCCGAAGCCAGTAACTTCACAGAGCGTATTGTGTAAGTATTGACAAGCGTCCTGTCGCCAAATAAAAAAGTGAAATTTGTATTTCTCTAATTATTGTTAAGAACATCGGAGTTTCACGAATATATTTATGCCTCAGCTTGTTTCAATATTTTACCTGCAGCTGTGCTTCATTATCAGAGGCGGGGTATTTTTATCTCTCACGTGTCTTGGGTAAGGTACGTCTTGTCGACAGCGAGGTCATCAGAGCTGTGCCGCGCAACTTGGTACAACGACAGCAGCTGGGAGAGGAGTGTTCCATTGCCTTTGTTAAGGGTGTTCAAGTGCGATAAAGGTAGAATTTTATATTTATATAAAATAGCTTTAGTTTTGCAGACGATAATTCTTAGTTCAGTTTCCTCTCACGAAATAATTTTAGCTGGCGTAGTTTTCTCATAATGGTACGTCAAAGTCAAAATTTGCACGTTATGCTGCCATGCAAATAGTGAAAACCAATAAACGTAGGCCAACGTACGTCAAATAATTCACAGTGAAATAACATACTATGGGCTACGTATTGTATTACAACGTTTGAAGAAATCTCACCAACTGTTATTTGTATTTTAAAAAAATTACTGAATTTGCAACTTTTTTCTGTACTTTTGCGATATTTTTAAAAATTAAAAATATTACGTTGTGGGTTTATAATGTTTTATTGCATAGCTCATGGGATGTAAGTTCACAGTGAATTATTTTGTTTAAGTAGGTCAGTTGGTTGTCACTATTTCTATGGCAGTGTGACAAGCAAATTTTGACTTTTATACCCTGTTATGAGAAAAATATGATAGCTAAAATTGTTTCGTATAAGTAAAATGTACTCACAAGTATCGTCTACAAAACGAACACTATTTTACATAAATATAAAATTATGATTTTATCTCAGTTGAACACTCTTAAAGAACTGTCCCAACATTTGCCTGAAGCGATTTCTGGATACCATACGCGTCTTGAGGATCTACACGCAAATCAATGATGCGTGGGTCTAGTACAGTCCAATAAATTGCGTCTCTGCTCAAAGACTTGCTGTCAATAACCATGAATCACAGCTGCAGAAGTGCACAAGGCACTGAAACAAGCCACTACAAAATATACTCGAAAAATCAGGTTACCCTATACTGATTATATATGAAAACGTTTTAGCTCTTGTAATTTTCAGTGACTGGATGACTCTGGAACTTACGCTTGCTGAGAGTCTATCTACAAATTACTGGCAGTTGATCCTTAAATAATCTTATTCGGGTTGGTAAAATCATGAGAAATCTCATTTAACAAAAACAAGTATACAATAAGCTGGACAGCTGGAAATTTAGCGGGTTCAACAACCAGCTGGCTGGACTACACAGTCCTGTGTACACTGTATCCTCAGCTACTTGTACAGGGTCATCGAAAAAGAATGATACAATTTAAAAAAATCATAACTTTGAAACGTGTTGATCAATTGGGTGGATTATTGCTTTAAAAGAAAAAAGAAAGAATGAAAGTTTTTGTCACCTAAAATGTTTCTATGTGTGCTCCATTTGTAGCTCTGCAAATGTCCAGGCGATATTCTATCTGCATCCACGTATTCTGGAGCATTGTTGGCGTCACTGTCTCGATGGCCATAGTGATTCGTTGAAACAAATTCTGCAAATCTCGTATCTTCTCGGCATCGATGTGCTTGACATAGCCCCAAAAGAAAAAATCGAGTGGAGTCAGATCGGGACTTCTAGGTGGCCGGCCAAGGAATAGGCCACCCTTTCCCATCCAACCATTTGGAAACCGCGTGTTCAGGACATTGCGCACGGCAAGGCTCCAATGCGGTGGTGCGCCATCTTGCTGGAATATCACGTTACTCCCAGTTTGTCATTCAATATCCTCAATCTGAGGGAATACGTATAGCTGTAGCATGTCTAAATAAATGTTGCCGGTGATAGTTTTTTCGGCGAACACAAAAGGCCCTACAACTCGATCGTGCATCAAACCACACCACACATTAACTTTAGGAGAGTCACGAACGTACTCGTTGATTACATTCGGTTGTTGTGATCCCCAAATCCTGCAGTTGTGACGATTAACACAACCATTAACGTGAAAAGTTGCTTCATCACTGTAAAGCACCCGATTAGAAAAAGTGCCTTCAGTGTCCATGTCATTTAGCATGAAGGCAGCGAATGCGAAACGTTTTGGCCGATCTTCTGGCTTAGTTTCATGTCTCATTTGAATATTGTACGCATGTAATCTCAAACGTTTGCGAAGAACATTTTGCACGGTAGTCTTCGGAATGCCAAGCTCCAAACTGCGGCGGGAAATTGACTTTTTAGGGCTGCGTACACACACGATAACCTAAGCTGTTCAACCTTATCATCAGAAGTTCGTGGCCGTCCTGGTGACGTTTTCTTGTCAACATCACCTGTTTCACGGAAATTTTTTACCCAACGAGAAATAGCTGCACGATCTGGTACATGTTGTCCCGGATACTCCCGCCTGAATTTTCGTTGCACGGTCACTGGAGACTTGAACTCTGCAAACCACAGCACGCACTGTGCTTTCTGCTGCACGGTCGCCATCTCACTGATACGTTGGGACAGATGCCGGGTGACGCGTTCGGGTGTTCGTTACTCCCAAGGTCACTGTGGGACTGTCGTACACCACTTAAAAAAACTTTCATCCTTCCCCAACAGTTTGGTGGTAGAATCGTTTGAATACGGTAACCAGTCTCAAAACTATAGTACTTTGAAATTGCATCATTCTTTTTCGATGATCCTGTATATTGGCCGCTGCTCCAGTTAGTGGCCAGTTGTACATGTGACAAGTTAGCGCGGGAGACAGTGAGTGTTTTCGCACAGGTTTGCTACTGGCTTGGAAACACCAATAACCGATTGCATGAACAGTGGCCCAATCACGAAAGCGACTAACATACACAGGAGATCGAAGTCTAGCGTCTCCCTCAATGAATTCACGAAATTTCCAAGTCTCTAACAATAGCCTGAGGCCAGAGTATTCCGGGTATTGATTGTAGATCAAGTTGAATTACATAAACGTATACTTTACTGTCACTTCTGTGATTAGACGACACCTGTTTTGACTCACGATTGACAATTAATTAGGAAATAATTCAAGGGGATAACACGTGCTATCCGCTCGTAGGCTAGAAGATGATGTATATTCGACTTTGGCAGTGTACGTAAAGGAATGAGAATTCTAAGCTGATGCCAGATGTACACGCGAAATACTTATGCGTCTTACAATAACGTAGAGTTGAATACATATGTGTAATTTCTTGAAATATAGCTTGCTCAAAAATCGGGAGTCCCTAAAACTCAGGGACTTGGACATTTTGCAGGTTCGTCAGAAGAAACGTTAGCCTTTTAACTCTTCTACGCGTGATTATCTCACGTGTATCGGTAATTGTAAATGAAACTCGTCGTTTGAGACTCTGAACCAATGCCAGCCCTGCATTAAAACACTCACACACTCCTGTGCCATCTTGTCAGATGTGTAACTGTCTACTCAGTGAAGCAGTAGCCAATGTATAAATTGTTCAGGGCTGAAAGTTCACAGAACTGTGGCGTCCAGCTGGCATCTCGTTCAAACCGCGAGATCCCCGGGTCTCTTAGTCATTAATAGGAGTCCCAGATATTTTTTTAACCAACTTGCTCCACTGCTTTACATGCATATTTGCTACTACAATTTATGGTCAGTGATTAGGATGTTTTAATTCTCCCGCATTTCGGGGGTTCTACCTGCAAATCACAGACGCGTGGTCCTCTCTGGTTCTAGTATGGGCTATTCGCTGTAACATTAGTAGGTCTACTTTCAATGCCATCCTATTGTTTGTCTAATTTTTCTCTTTCCGCATTTTACAAGTATAAAAAACGCTACATGGCTAAAAAATATATAGTGTCTCAACTGCGTCTATCGGAAATGTTAACATCTACGGCCAGAATTAAGTATATTTATTGGTAGGTACAGGAATATTTCGTGAGTTCATTGACCTATATTTTCGAGCATCAGCTGTCTGTTTATTGGCTGCTGTCCAAGTGAATAACCGGTTTCACGGCAGACCTGATAGGACGAGGTTCAGTCCTCGTTCACTTGCAAGTTTGGTATTGGCTTAACGTTCTCCGGAGAATTTTTAATGCTCTGTAATCCAAGTGAAACAGAAGAAGTACACATGCGTTTGTATTCTACATTATCATGATCTGAAGTCGTGAAATTTTCCTGTCTCCCTATTTTGATAGTTAAATCTAAAAAAAAAGGTAATTGAAAATGATTCACTTTACCGTTAACAGCCATATATTCCTAGTAAATACATGGCAACTAAAAAAACGTACGTTAAATAAAAGTGTGTAACGGACAGCTCGTAGCTTAGTCCAAATTGACTGATTGCAACACGTTAAGCTTTACCTGATCTACCTTGTTATGTCTACAGTTCCTACTTCATGTATGTACAAGTATGTACAGTTGTGAACAAGCGCCAGCATTCTGCAACAGTTCCCTACCTCTCCGAGCGAAATATTCCGTTCGCAACCGCCGAAAGTGTTATAACAGATTTTCGAGAAAGAGTTTGATAAAAATCGACTTTCTGGTAGCGTACTTCCATATTATGGTGAAAATGGCATTTTTATAGTCTCAGACGATGATTCCGTTGGTGTTCCGTCTGGCAACACAGCACCAAACCTTCCAATGGCTCCAAAAAAAAAAAAACTGATCGGCCGTTTTCCGTAAGCGCGTCACGTCCTCGGCGGAGCACGGTAAACCACCCACCTCCCATCCCCCTACCCCTCGTAAGGAACGGTACGTTCCTCGTCGTTACCACTTTTTTTTTCTGCCGGAGAGTCGTGAATTTTATTCTGTGGCCGGAATAATGATTTACCTCGCTGCGACCGTCGACAAAATGTTCTCCCGGCCGTAAATAACGCTCGGGGACTCACCTATCCCCTTCTGCAAGCAACCCTTCTACCTTCACCTTCTCTCGAGAACCACTGCAACAGGTTCGAGAAACATCGGCGACGATTATTTGGCGCAGTAACTCTCTACAAGGCACGCCTGGACGACCGTGGCCAAGTCACAGACTGCGTGAGCATATAGAGGCGAAACTGCCACACCGCATAAGGCGAGCCACATCAACAATGGCGGGACGTCTTCTGCCAACCAGCAGCTATGGTGGGTTGTTGCCAGGTACGACTGCAGTTGTCCAGAGCCATGACCTTCTTTACTAGAAGGCCAGAGTCTTGAATGTGGCAACACTGCATCGGGGACCTGCTGCTTGTCACTTCTTGATTGCCATAGTCTCTATAACGTGTATAAATGCAGCTTTAGTGGCGTGTACACGTCTACACTGACTAGGGCTACCAATGAGCGACCGGCAGTAGGCCTCCGATGCAGCGTTGCCACATTCAAGACTCCGGCCTTCTACTAAAGACGGTCATGCCAGAACAGCACAGTGTTGCGAGATGGTTGACACTACTACAGACACTCACACGCTGGTCTGCAGGTGCCGATGTTTCAGCCGCTGGTGTGTTCGCCCCCCACCAAGGCGATCCATGTCTAATTCCTGACGGGCTCGACCCTGATTTTCGGATTTGGGGGCGATGCCGTTGGACGGCGCGTTTTCTCGAGGATCTCCCGTTTACCCTCCTCTTTAATCCGGCGAGACTTCATGCTCATATCATCCCTCACTAAAGCTGAAAACCTCGCTAGTAAGGGCTGGCCAAAATATCTAAGTTTTACTGATCTTATAGGGTTACTGGGTTAATAACAGCAAACCTAAACCAACTCAATCATTATTTGGACCTTAGGCGATACGTCGACTCTAACACGTGTGTCAAACTCCTCATAGCCTTTAGACGTGCAGTGTTTTCGTAGAAATTATTTTGTCAATCGGGCTTTAAGCGAAGATACTGTTTACAGTACTTTATTTGTGGAAAGTAGCATATGTGTCAAAGTCCTATGTAGGTTTGCACAATAGTGTTTTACGATTACGACTGATATTTTTCCAGATACTGAAATGTGAAAAAGCCAATTGTACCACTTTTGAAGAGTTCGGTAAATTTTTTTTTTAATACGCGGACGCATACGGTATTATTAAATAGACAGGGACATAGTTTAAAGTGTGTCTTCTTTCTGAAGACAAACGCGTAGGAAACACGTTTAATAATTACAAACAAAAAATGCTTTCCGTACCACGTTATAATACAACTCATGTGCCAGATCCAACAACCTCTTACGGGGGTTCCCTCCCTGCGCTTGGAATGTGTTGCAGCAAGTTGCGAGTATTCATTTTCTGACGGAACTACTCAACGCGCTTCAAAATGGTTCGCCTACGAAAAGAACACACACGTCAGTGTATGACGCCATAAGCTCAAAGATTCGGTACGCGTGTTTTAAATATGATTTTCGGGCCTCCCAAAATGGCTAAAAACGGCTTTTTTTCAGACTGCCGTGTCTGGGATTATAGAAACCAGAATCGAAAAACGCACATATAGAAGTACACGTCGGACTTTAAACTATACTTCTCACAAATAAAATGATATGGTCACCGCTTAAAATCCCATAGGAAAATGAATACTAGTACAGATCTACGCGCCAGTTGAGTGGCTCGCACGTAGAGGCCAAACTACGTTACACACGCTGCGCCGGCTGGCGGTGACATTGCGCATTATCGATTTTCTGCCTCACACACACAAACGCAGTCTATATAGGGAACCGCCTTAAGAGCCCTATACAGCTCGCGCTAAATGTACGTAAACTAGCAGGTGATAAGAGCTGCAGTGGCTCGTAGTACAACAACAACAATGATGCCTTTATGTGCGGGGCGCGAAAACAGCGTGCAGTGTTTCCGACGTTCGCTTTTTCCTGTGGGACTTCAAACGGTGGCCCTATTATTTTATTTATGGAAAGTGTCAAGTCCAGCGCATACTTCTCAATTTTCGTTTTACAATACCAGTTGGTATTTTTTATGTTACAGCAGTCTGAAAAGACGTTATTGGCCAATTTGAGGTATCACGAAGCCATGTTTCTAAGCATTATATATATATATATATATATATATATATATATATATAAGCATAGTTTGAGACGCGCTTCCTCTTCGTAGATAAAGATATCAAACGCACGTTTAGTAGTATCTTTTAGAAAATCTTCGTCCTAACACGCTGCAGGCCTCTTAAGGTGACCGCCTACCAGGCCGCCGAGAGGTGTGCAATTCTTCGACCGTTACCAGATTATTCGAAAACGTTCATCGCACATGAGTAATGACCGCTAGGAATATCATTTAAAGAACATTACACGTGTGTATACCCATTTCAGATTCACCACTATTCGCTAAAGCATATTTTATAGCGGCCGAAAATTGCGAAAATGGAGTTTTTACGGTTTATTTTAGACATGTAAATCATGGCGCAGAATATTTTTAAGGGTAGTATAGGCGTGCGCAACACATAAAGACACTGGAAAATCGCGAAAATGTTAAAAATAGTCTCCCATAAACTGTATTATATTAACTGTGACACGTGTGAACAGTTTTGGGACAAATAATACACGCTGTGTGTCCAAGCTGTGCAGTTCTAACTGGGCCCGTTGTAGAGTGAAAAAATGCTACAAATAAAAGATAGCCAATGTTGATACGAAACATTCAGTGTTATATACATCACGTTGGAGCCTAGCAAACAGTCAACTACTCCAGCGATTTTCCAATGTCTCTAGCAATACACTTTTAGCTTTATAGTTACGTCGTCCAATAATAGGGTCTCTCAGAGGTGAGTTGTCGACGAGAAGACTACACGTGGGTTCAGGGACTTGTACCTAGAGGCTGGGGAGAGACGCGATTCACGTGCTATCTAGTCCTTATCCGCTTCCGCACTTCCAAGCCTGGACCGCGCTAAATACGTTCACGCAGAATGCCCCCTTTAAACAAAGAATTTTAGTGCATTTCAAAGGGCGACAGTAAACTTATATGCAAAATATAAAAAGTCGCATATCGATGTAATCGCTTTCAAAAGGATAGTTCTAGATGCAAAATATAAACCAGTGCAAAAGTAAAAATCCAACATTTCTTTGGCTTTTTTACTTTAATTCCGCCATCGTATAGAATAGCAAGGTAAGCAGACCCGAAGTGGCGAGGCGGTATCTTTCACGTAAGTGTACTTGGTCGGTCACTGTATACATGAGATATGTACGTTGTGTCCAATTCCTTGATGTGGGCTAAACAACGTTCTCTATTGGCCGAGCCTCATTATATTATGTTCGTCAATAGCAACTAACTGGCGTATGACTTCCTACCACATTGCTGGTCAGTACTGACACGTAGTGATTTAGTGTATGCATTATGAGTAGGGATCTGCAAAATTCGCGTTATTGGGTGAAATACAAAGTTTCGTGGGGCTATGTCAGTTCTACGACCTCGTCAGTTGACAGAACATATTTTCCTCTCCCCACTACGCCGGGGATTATGCGAGGCGGTGACGAGTATTGGATGCTATGGCCAATAGGGTTTCGGCTTTATGTCTGGTGTACGAACGCTTCACGTCTCGTGGTAGCCAATGGGAGGAACGATACACAAGCACCAATATACGGTGCATATGGTCTATGGACAAGGTAAAGAGATGCCAACAGACAGTACTAATGGCTTTGTGGAGTGTAAAAAGTGTAGGGGAGTTTTACGACCTCGGCAGTTGACAGAACAATTTAAGAGAAGGTGCGCAAAGTGGTTCGCGGTGGAGGGAGTCAGGGGAAACGAAGGAAGAAAATTCTGTGAAATGACGAGGTCGTAGAAATGATCTTTTCCAGGTTCAATTGCCTTGTACATGGTAAGGTAAGAGGGCTTTACGTTACGTCCACTTCTATGACATTAGAGATGCTGACATACAACGTTTACACAAGGACAGAAGCTAGAAGAGGAATCGGCCATGGCCTTTGTCAAGGAACCGTCCCAGAATTCGCCTGGAGCGATTCTCGCGAAACCATGGAAAACCGAAATAAGGATGGCCTGAACCGGGGATCGAACCATGACCCTCCCGAATGTGAGTCCAAAGTGTTACCGTTGCGTCACCTCGCTCGGTTTTGCCACTGTACATATCAGAACACAATCTGTGATCACATTGGCCATTAGCCTCTATATGTGATGTCATTCGTGTAAGGCCATGAACTTTCCGCGAAAATCATTTCGCCCCAGTTCGTTTCAGTACCTGACGTGCATACATACAATTATGTTTTAACTCTCGGGTGTTCTACCTGCAAATCACAGTAGTTTTGAGTCTTAGTAACCTTGTTCTGATCGGCGGAGTCTAATGAGAGACGTCACTTCCCAAAGACACACTGCCAATAACCATGAAGCAGATCTATGCATATGTGGAGGTAAGGCACTGAAACAAACTAAGGCAACATTCTTCTCGCGAAAAGGTCGTAGCTAGACATAATGGAATCGTATGTCGTGAACATTTTTTGTGCCAACATACCCTTGAAAACACTGTAGTTTCTTGCAACATGCATGATTGAGTGATACACGTCTGACACAACGTAGCCGTCTGCATACCAATTATAGGAATACAATATCACACTATTCTTATTGTCTCAGTCAAATAGGGCAACAGCTCCGCGTACAAGTGAGCCAGTGATATTTTCACAAGCTGAACGTATGTTGAAACCCAGCAAACAGTCAAGTTTTCCCGCGATAAAACATCATCCTTATTCCTGGCCCTACATATGTGTGTGTGACCCCTTGGCAGGAGGTTGTTGCAACTTTTCATTACTGGAGAGAAGCATTCACCCCTAAAGGCGGCGACGGTGTCGATTAACGGGAAACATCGAACGATCCTACAGCCATCTGGCAGAAAATGACGCGAACTTTGCACATGCTGTATTATTTGGCCACACGTTGATTTCGTTTGCCCTCGCAGATTTCATCTAGAGTGTGTTTATATATATATATATATATATATATATATATATATATATATATATATATATATATATATATATATATATATATATATATATATATATATATATATGTTACGGGTTCGCTGTTGGAGTGTGTGGCCACCACCACAAGTACCAAACACACTTGTGACACTAGTAGCTATAGATCAAACAACCACTGTGTTCAGCCTAGATTAATTTTTTTACTTCCACTGGATCTTTCTGCCGTATAACATTTCATAGGGACTAATTTTTTTTATCTATCAATACATTGTAATTTAGAGAATTTATTAGAGAAAACGTTAGAATTCAAACTCCTGTACACGTTAATTACTTCCGCGATTGGATCACCGTTACTGAAACTCTTCCTTGAGAACTCAGAACCAGAAGCAAACCTGTATGTAAGCACTCGCTGACTGCCGTCTGTTCACTGTAGCAGCAACCAATGTATAAGCAGCTGAAGACAGAAGAGTACACAGGTCTGTGAAGTTTATCCGGCATGTCGCTGAACCCGCGAAATTTCCTAGTCCCTTTATCTTAATGACAAATGGAAGTAAATACGGGTCAGACGATTTTACAACCGAGCTAACCTCAGCAATCAATACGCGTGTATACAATAGGAATCGTGTAGAATAACTTAACTGGATTCAACAACTAGGTACATTTGGTGACATTAGATATGACATTCAAACGTGATATCAGACGGGTTACTCCACAAGTTTTGAGAATAATGTGAAACAAAACACAAAGGCATACTATTCGTCGTAGCTGTTGGAAGAACATCAGAGCGCACAATGATATTTCAAGCGTTCGTACGATCATAGAGTGCTAAATAAAAACTACACGTGTTACATTACAACGCACACCAACATTTGATAAGTAAACGATACGCAAATGTGTGATGTGAATCATGCACAGGAATTTGCATCCAAAGTGAACATTTATAGTGGTACAACACGACTTTTTGAACTCACAGCTAAGCTAATACATTACAATGTGACGTAACAAGAATAAACGCTAAAATATGAATTCTGTGCCTGTGGAAAAAAATTGTTGCGAGAATGCTACCTGAGGGCTTCGATTTAATATTCCGTCACGTCTGTGTGACAAATCCCGCATTTTACATACAAGGGCGAAGTCTTAGTCAAGATTTTTAACTTAATACATTTTCAATTAACAAAATTAAGTTAAAGCGTCGTCACTATTTTATTATGATTCAAAATTCAGCCCATAAAGCCACACGCCGTAAAACACGGCAGACGCGATGCTTTCAAAGAATTAAAAACCACGCTGGAGGCAGAAATAGTTCGTGCAGCAGCCAATTAATTACCGAGTCCATAAGCTTCAGCAGTAATAGATCTTATCCACAGGTAAAGGGCCAAGGTTTCTCTCACAAAGGTCACGTAAGGGGGGAAATTCTGAAAAATCAATATATGTAAAAAGCAGTAACCATGTTTTTCGGCCCTGGCTAGTAAACGTAGACCTCATTTACTTTGTTTGGTTCATAGGAATTAAACTTATAAATATCTAAATAAACTCCCGACACATAAAATAATCCCTTGTGTAAAAATAATAATTTCAAATTGGTGTTGGCCTTAAATTTATCAGGAGGTAACTAATAAACAAAATAAGTACATTAACTTAACAAATTTGAAATAAACTAAGTAAAGACAACAAAACTTACGTATGTTGTGTGTACACCTGTAAAACTTGCAAAAGATAAGCCTAAATATTAAATTATACTTAAATTCAATTGATGTATTGATACGTAATGTTATAGAGTTGGTCTTGTTTTGCTCTATTATGTTTCAAATTGGCTTTGGTTCACAGATGTTCTCGGTGATCAGACTACAGGTTAGCTAATCCTCGACAGTTTACTGGCTCTACGCATTTTAAAATCACCACTTAGGTATTAAATAAGCTCAACGGCTGCATATTTACTGACTGGAGTATCGTACATTTCCCATACTGTGTATGTATACCTTCTTTATAGTTTTCGACGTTTTATTTAACAACACAATGGCAAGTAAATGTCGTAAGTTTAATGATCTACAAGCTGTTCTCCGCAATTCTACGCATTCACAGACGTCGGCAAAGTGTTCATTGGCTGATATTGCACTACTTCAGATCAGGCAGCACGACACTGGTACCAGGTCTTTCCTGCTCGGTTTTTAATCAGCTTAGTGGTTCTACAGGTAGCGTGTAGTAAACTGAGATCCAATCAAAATCGTAGTAGAACTGTAAATGCGTTTGAAACTCAATTTGTAAAATAAATCCGCACATCTCTTCAGTGCCTATCAACTATGACGTTACGTGCAGAGGCAAACCAATCTTGAAAATATAGCATAATTATATAGAAAAATATACATTAAATGTTGGGGAGTGCTCAGTTTAAAGTGAAGAGACTATACACACGGGCATCTTTATTGTACAAGAATTTGAACACTTTCTTGTTCACCTCGACTTGTAGCAAACTTGTATCGTGTGAACGGCAACCGAGCATACTATTGCCTAGCATACACGGACTTGTATACTAACTAGTGTGGAATAGGGTCGGTTTTATTTTTCGTTATTTTTCTTGTACAATAATAATGTATACAAACATTATTAATGTTCACACAACTGATTTTTAAACGAAATAGCTTGCAAAGACGAAGCATCTTAAAATAATAGTGTATAGCTACAAAATGATCAATTGAAGAAATATTGTTGGTTCGTTCGCCATGCCACTTAAAATCAGGATATCGTTTATTATCGGTAATTTATTTATTTTTACATTTTATATTTTAGTTTTTACGCAAAAGCGATAGTACTGGACAAATTATCTCAAATACTCCAAATGCGAATTTAAAACCTGCATTTAACATTTTGATAGTGTACACTTTCTTATACAAGAAAGTTGAAGGTGTGAGCTAAACAATAAATTTGGTACGATACTAGCTAGTGTTCCCTTTCTTTAACACCTCTGATGCTCACTTTTATGTACAAGAAAGATGCCAGTGTATTAGGTTTAACACTACAAACGGTGAGCACGCAATATCTTCACCAATTATATCCTTATTGACTGGCTTTCAGCCGTCAAATTTGCATCAAATAGATGTCGTCCAAAAACAGAAGTGACGTTCAAGCTGACCTAGGATGAATCTGCAAAATACTCGTGCGTCTAGTCAGTAGTCTGTAATTACGAACCCAATCTAGCAATTGCATCACAAAAATGTTTGTAATCACATGGGCGAGGAAGTTAAGGTACCTCCCTACCTGCGCTTCAAACACGTTGCAGCGAATTACAACTATTTTTTTGACGAAACTACTTAGCGGCCATTATATCTGTATATCTACGAAAAGAACACACACTTCAAACTATGCCGCTACAGTTATAAAATTTCGGCACGTTTATTAGAAACATAATTTTCGCGTCCCTCAAAATGGCCAAATTATATGTTTTTCTGACTACCGTATCTGGAAAAATAACAACTGGATTCGAAAAAAAAAAACATAACTATAGAAACGAGAGTTAGACTTTGAACTACGCCGCCCGCAAATAAAATAATGTGGTCACCGCTTAAAGCCCCATAGGAAAATAATAATCGCAAAGCACTGCACGCCAGCTGAGAGGCGATAATGTATTAGGTACGTGGGTCAGCGGCAACCTTATCGCTCCTGCCTCACACATACAAATGCAGCCTATCTAAGGAGGCCCCTTAATCTCATAAGAGCCTAGTCAGCTTTGTGACCGTCATTACTCTAATGAACTAATGTTCAAGAGAGCGTCCATCAATCTTCGGTTCTACCTGCTTGGCTTGGCTTTGAGCTGCATGTTTGTATGTTATGTTGTGAGATGCAGAGCGGGTAGATGGCAGATGAGGGTAAGGAAGGATAAGCTGCCAGTGTTCACAGGAAGAAGCACCCAGATGTCGGACCTCGAGCGTTCCAGTTGTTATTTCTGTTACGTATATCCAGCACAGGCGTGTGCCAACGGGCCGATTGTTTACCTTCTATTTTGGCCCACCGACAAGAACATGTTGAGATATATGTTCCAGTGTGAGGTAGATGCCTGTTACATCTAAGACACCTACGTGCCGGACGTGACTAGAAACAACTTCGCCTCTACACCGGCACGTTAAACTGGCGTGCACTGTTTTTGTACTGGCCTTACACGTTTTTATTAACTCAACTCGCTTTCTTGTTTGTCTGTTCGGTAAGAATGTGCTAGAGAATTGAAACTTTAACGTCACTTTCTCGTCTGTCTGTTTGGTACAAATCCTGCTATCGATTTTAAACTAACTCTCCGATGAACTAGAGACTTCAAATTATAAACATACCGCAGAACTGGATGATAATGTAATATATGAGAGGAAAACTGAATAAATAAATAACAACAAATACATTAAATAATATAAATTATATACCACTGATCGTCCCGATAAGCTGGATATCTGATACTGTTAACGTAGCTGATCACTGGACGACAGTTGAATATAAGACAGAAGAAAAGTAAAAAAAAAAAAAAAAAAAAAAAAAAAAAAAAAAAAAAAAAAAAAAAAAAAAAAAAAAAAAAAAAAAAAAAAAAAAAAAAAAAAAAAAAAAAAAAAAAAAAAAAAAAAAAAAAAAAAAAAAAAAAAAAAAAAAAAAAAAAAAAAAAAAAAAAAAAAAAAAAAAAAAAAAAAAAAAAAAAAAAAAAAAAAAAA
>PNEQ01060049.1:0-49828 GCA_003012365.1 Medauroidea extradentata | reverse complement strand
TCAACCTAGGTTTTTTCTGTTTGTTTCCTTGTTTTATCTGACCAGATTCCAGTTTTGGAATTTCAAGTTGTGTATGTATCCTGATGACTAAAGCATACTCTGCTTATTTATGTTTTCTTGTTTTATTTTTACTTTTAGTTTTCTTGTGACGGTCATTTATTTCGCAATGGAGTATGTCCATACAAACAAATCCAGTCAGCTGAAGACATAGTGTACATAGGCCTTGTGAGGAGTGGCATGAGGTGAGCATGAAGCAGCGCTTGTATGATAATGGCGGGGGAAACGGGAGATCCCCGAGAAAACCCGCCGACCAACGGCATCGTCCAGCACGATTCCCACGAGCCAAAATCTGGTGACCGACCCCGCCGGGAATCGAACCCGGATCACCTTGGTGGAGGCGAGTGGTCTGACCACTCGGCCACCACGGCCCCGTAAGCAAAGTGATTTACAGATTAAATTACATTCGGTGTAGCTCAGTACCTGTCTGACATAAAGACATGTCCCAAGTCACTTTTTGTTCTCGGCCGAAATTGCCATATTATGTTTGATGATGTTTTTCAATACCCTGGAATCTGTGAGCAAATAAGTATTTTCAACCTCAAAACAAGAAGTTACCAGTATAACTGATAAGCCTGCCTTCCTCTAAGAGGGTGGAAATTAACACTAAAAGTTAAAATCGTTTCGGTTATCTGGGAGAAATAAATTATAATATTGACATAGACTATGCTTCACGAAATTCATTAAACATAAGTCAGCTTACTAAGAAATGTACGACTGCCCAGTTTAGAAAAATTTATGAAAAATTTTTCTGAGATGTCTTTCTTTCATAAATATAAAAATAGCCACCGATTTCAAAATATCACAAAAGGATGAACGAGTAAATTCAACTTTGTATGTAGTATGTGTACCAAATTTGAATAAATTCCTGAAAATATTTCAGCTGATAAGTAATGTTATGCAAAAAATATAAAAAATTGCTACCAATACAAAATTATGAATACAGAATAAACGAAATACACAAAAGTCAAATCAAATTTGTATGCGGTATATGTGTATCAAGTTTGATAAAATTCGGAAAATATTTCCTATGATGTGTATAACTATGCTAAAAATATAAAAATGGCCACCATTTTTAAAAATATTTACACGTGATGAACGAAATAAACAAAAGTCAAGTAAGATTTATACGTAGTATACGTCTACCAAGTTTGATGAAATTCAGAAACATATTTTCTACCATATGTATAACTATGATAAAAATATAAATATTTCCGCCATTTTGAAAATATAAACACGGAATTATCGAATTATACAAAAGTAAAGTCAGCATTGTTTGTAGTATATGCGTCCTACCATGTTTGATGAAATTCTGAAAAATATATATATGTATACTAATATAATGCTAAAAATATTAAAATGACCGCCATTTTGAAAATATGAACACAGGATAAACGAAATACATAAAAGTGAAGTCAACTTTGTATGCAGTATATGTGTACTAAGTAGGCTAAACAGAAATTCTGAAAAAAAAATTTCTTCTGATATAGGATGCTACGCTACAAAACAAAAGTGGCCACTCTTTTTAAATCATAAACACAGGACGAACTAGTTACACAAAAGTCAAGTCAACTTTGTATGTAGTATACGTGTACTAACGTTTAATGAAATTTAAAAAAATATTTCCTAAGATATGTTACACCATGCTAAAATTATAAAAATGGCTGCTATTTTGAAAATATGAACACATGGTTGATGAAACACAGTAAGTTAAGTCAGCTTTGTATGCAGTATATTTGTACTAAGTTTGATGAAATTCTTAAGAATATTACCTAAGATACGTAATACTATGCTAAAAATATGAAAACGTCCGTCATTTTAAAAATACAAGCTGAACGAAATACAGAAAAGTCAGTTCATATTTGTATGTAGCAGACGCGTACCAAGTTCTATGAAATTAAAAAATAACAATAAGATATGTCAATTTGTGCTAGAAATGTAAAAGTTTCGACTATTTTGAAAATATCAATATACAATGAATAAAATGCAGAAAAGTAAAGTCAGCTTTGTATGTAGTATACGTGTACAAGTTTGAAGAAATTCTGAAAAATATTACCTAAGCTATGTAATACTATGTTAAATATATAAAAATGGCTGCCATTTTAAAATATGATCACAGATTGAACGAAATATACAAAAGTAAAGTCAACTTTGTGTGTAGTATAGGTGAACTACGATTGATGAAATTAGAAACAGTTCCTTAGATATGTAATTTGATCGAAAAATGTTAAAATGTCCGCTGTTTTCAATATATGTTACACTGTCATGCAAATAGTGTAAACCATTCAGTATACTTAAATGAAATAATTCACTGTGAATTTACATCCCATTATCTATGGAATAAAACATTTAAAAACCAACAATGTCATATTTTGAATTTTTTGAAAAATCACAAAAGCAAAGAAAAAATTAGAAAATGCAACAATTTTTTTTAATATAAAAATATTTCGCTGGATGTTTCTTAATATTTTACTACGTAGCCCATAGTAATTTATTTCACTGTGAATTATTTCACTTACGTAAGCCAACTGTTTTTCACTATTTGCATGGCAGCAGAACATGCAAATTTTGACTTTGACGCACCGTTATGAGAAAACTATGGGAGCCAAAATTGTTTTGTAAGAGGAAACTACACTCATAAGTATCGTTTACAAAACTAGCAAAATTTCATTAAAAAAATATAAAATTATGATTGTATCGCTATTGAACACCCTTAAGACTGCTCTGTACTAAAAAATAAGTAATTTTATAAGTGTACCAAACACTACCCAACTCTTACACGTTATGTTAGTAGTAATTTCCCACAAATAAAATGTTTTTCGGTGTCATAGTTTTCTTACAAGCACACGCCATAGTAGTGACTTGACTATTCTCGCTACTTACCCAAAGAAAAAAACTACACAAACGGTACGAATTAAATAATTTAGAGTTAAAGCAAATGTAGTAAGCTACAGAAAGGCACTTTTGTAATTAACGATAAAACTGTTTGTATTTAAAAAATTCTTGAATGTACCTACATATTTGCATATGTTTGATTAAGTACGTGTATTTTAAAAAAATTTTACGTAAAATAACAACTGTGTCATTTGGTAGCTAAATACATTTACTTTCCCTCTAAATTATTTCACTCGTATCGTTTTGAGTATTTTTGTATTTTAGGTGAGTAGTGAAAATAGTCAAGTCGCTACTTTGGCATGCGTGTGTACGAAAACGATGGAACCGAAAAATGTTTTATTTGTGGGAAATATACAATTAATTTTATGTGTAAGAGTTGGACAGTGTTTCGTACAATATTGAAAATTAGGAATTTTTCTGTGCAGCGCACCTTAAGACTTCAGGATGGTTATATTGTTATTCCTAAACGAGATAAAACATCGAATAACTATTTAACAATTTTATTTAAAAAAAGGTTTTTACTACGTGGACGAATATTTTCTAGACCAAAAGTTTTATATTTTTAGCTAATGAGGTTGTTAAGAGGTGTTGATCCCTACCACCTTGGATTTATCTGTTTCTTCTCGATAACTTCTGTAACAGTCGATGTTTCAAAATTTTTGTCACGACAGTGCATAGATACAAACGTAATCGATTTTCTGTAATTGCTGGAACCATAATATATTCATTATTTGCAACGGGAAGCAGCTGAAAAGGAAAAATTTCTTGAACTATGGGAGCGACTACAGAGGCCACAAAATTAACTGAAACAATGCCATATGGATTCCAAAAAGTGAATGAATCAATAAACTGTGCCTTGTTAGAGTGAAAAATGTAAAACAATGTGTCTATTCTCTGATTTATGAGAAAACCCGTAAAACCGATGTGACAGGGATCAATCCCCCTTAGCGAAAATGGCCATAATCGCATAATTAGCTGAAACCATTGTGTATTTTTTGTTCAAAAATTAATTTAGCAAAACTTTGTAACTTTTTTTTACGTCTGCTGTCGTTTAAGATTTAAATAATAATAGTCGTAAAAGCAGTATAAATGATTAATGATGGCCTTAACCGCGGTGATGTAGTACATAGCAAGATTACTCCAGCATGGAGGTTCTCCTTTAGGCGCGCCCACGTCTAGCAGCTGCCTCTAGGCGGCCCAAGCCAGCGACCTCGCAGTCTAGATTGTGCGCGGTAATTAAGCAAGGTCCGGCTCACATGACACAGACACAGAGACTTGGTGTGGGCTGCGGGCTCGCTAACTAACCCTGTTATCGCCGGACCTCGCTCAGAACCAGACGAGCTGAGGGTTGCGGTCTGCCTTACAACCCTCCCTCTTCTTGTACTCCGTACATTTTCTCCTTCAACCCGTCACACTCCCTCGCCCTTACAGCTTCCTTTCCTCGCCGCGATAACGTTATCTCCCTGGCCGTCCGCACCTCCTCAGAAGGCCACTAGCCGTCTCCATGCAAAGGCATGGTCGCACTTCGCAAAAAACGTTTAAGGGTGTTCAAGTAAGTTTAATTTTTAAAAAATACTTTTTTTTTATACAATACTTGTGAGCACGGTTACCTCGAAACTATTTTACCTAGCATACTTGTCTCACACCTGTACGTTAGAGTCAAAATTTGCGAGTTACGCTACCATGCGAATAGTGAAAACCACTTAACTAATTTATACAAAATAATTCACAGTGAAATAATATGCCACGGGATACGTAGTCAAACATTATAAAACGGCACAGTGAACAATTTTTGCATTTAAAAAATTCTTGAATTTGCAAGTCTTTCCTATATTATTGCATTTTTTTAAATTCAAATTATTAAATTACGAGTTTATACTTTAATGTTAGGTCACGTAGTCCATGGCACTGTGAATTATCTCGTTTGATTAAGTTCATTGGTTTTCACTATTTGCGTGGCAGCATCTTTGACACACCATTATGAGAAAAGTATGGTAACTTAAAAATTGTTTCGTAAAGGAGAACCTTACAAGTACGATCTACAAAACAAACATTATTTCATGAAAATATAAAATTGTCATTTGATACCACTTGTAAATCCTTAGGGCCGGGCCCTCTTTTTTCTACTGGTTTTGCGATAGTTAATTTTTAAGCTAAAATTAGAGCAGATATCAAAAATCGGTTTGGCAGTTTTCTTTAAAATGATTTCGCTGTGATATCTATTTTTAAGAACAAGAAATTATGTGGTTTCAACTAGAAAGTCAATTAATCAAGATTTCGTTTATTACATAATTATATAAAACGATAGTATTTACTGCATCGGAAAAATTGACCAACATGTACAAGGCGATTTTAAACAAATCTGCCAAAGAGATTTTTGATACATGCTCTCGTTAAGGCGTAAAAACTGATATCGCTAAAAAAAAAAAAAGTAGAAACTAGAAAGCATGACCTTACGGTGACCGATTTTCCCAGACCGCCGAGCAGTGTGTAGAGCTTCGGGCGGTACAATATTATTCAGCATGTGCTCAGCATTTGAGTTACGTGTGCAACAGTACGGCTTGTACAAGGATGTCACTGATAGATGTCATGAAAGAAATGCGAACATGTGAATATAAATACATCCTGTCATTGTTTATTTACATCGCCGCAAGTTTCGACAGTGCCTAGTGGTCAGAATTCATGTGGGGGCTGAAGACCAATCAATGCCCTAGCAGCGTCTACGGAGTCCTCCTGGACTACTAATTCGGAATGGAAGAGTTAATATCAGAGAACCACCATACTAGTGGGAAAAATCTTAACTAATGAAAAATCTGTTATTAGAGCCATGCTATGGAATATACTCTTATAATGACTCATTAAAAATACTTTCCCGGAAGGACCACATACAGATATACAGGATGTTATTAAACAACACCGACACACTTCAGCAGGAGATTTCTATGAACATTTCTACGAACAAAATACAATTTACACATGTTTCAGCTGCCTGGGACCTATCATTTTCTTTCACTACTTCTACGATATGTACGCAGAATGCTAGAAACAAACTAATCTGCGACTTTTAACAGTATCGTACTTGTTTACAGTGAATGTCCACCATCGTCTGTACGCTGCACACACCACATGGATGTTCGCAGGATTGCCTACGTTCTAGGCTCTGCATGTCTGCGCGAGTATTCAGGTTTGTTTTGAGCTTAAACGTTATGACATAAAGAGTTGCAACAAGAGGGCCTTATTTTTGTTACATGGGTCTTATTTCTCAATAAACCATCTTCAAATGTTCGAAAATTCTGAAGGTAAAATAGTTGTATGCAGTTAGAGGGTAGCCAACCATATTGTTTTCATAAGGGTGGAAGGTATCATGTTGGTTTGAAGGTCCCAATCGCTTTAAGCAATGCTGAAAATATTGTTTTTTATGTCATTTAATTTTCGATAATTTGGGAAAATATGATTATAAATATCGATATTCATAGACTCATTACTCTCTTAATATTAAGTTCAGGCGAAAAATGCAAAATAAAATATCTGCTAGTTTTTTTCATAAGGAATCATCTGCGGGAGTTTGTCGGTGTTGTTCAATAATAACCTGTATACGGGTACGAAGATGACGACTTTATTCTAATACGAGGACAATCTAGGAGAATATTAAATAATAAGGTATGCTAACACTAGAAAATTGGGCATACACAGTAATATTGCAATTTTCTTTTGCTGAAACCAAAGTGATGATGATCAAAGGAAACCTTAAGAGAACACCAGTCGTAAGATTTTTAAATAACCACGTATAATTTGTGTAACAATACACGTACCTGAGAGTCATCCTTGAAGACAAGTTTTCATCACCATGCAGGCTACAAGTAAGAAGGCAGTTGTAGTACTACAAAACCTTAAGGCTACAGGAAACACAACAAAGGGCCCTACATTATTGACTCGAAAAAGAATATACTACGCAGTCTTTGAGTCAGTGACATATGGTGCCTCTGCTTTGTATTACAGGCTGTAACATACACACACTAATAAAAGGCTAATGAAAGGTCAAACAGCTTCCCTGCAGGTGGTCACAATTGCATACAGAACCGTCCCGACAAACACCCTCCAAGTATAAGCAGGCACAATTCCAATTGAACTGCTCATAAAGAGAAAGAGATCCGTTCTCATAAGCCTCAAGAACTATAAAACTAACAACAATAAAGATGCGGCAAGAACGTGAAACAACACTGAACGCATAGCAAAAGAGAGATATATGAACTCAGATAAATGACGATGGACCTACAAACTGATCCCCAACATCAAGGTTCGGATGAAGAATACGTCCGTAGTGGTCACCTATTGCAGTGCTCAACTAGCAACAGGACACGGCAACTTCAATGCAAAATTTCACGAGTTGAAACTGCAGACGGTCGCCATTGTTCTAATCTTGTGGTGTGAACGACGCTGTTGAACACGTTATCAACGGGTGACACAATACGTCAAAGAATGGCTCTCTGAAGTACTAGAGCAGGAAATACTTCTATTAACAATAGGAAGTTCCATGAAATAAGAAAAACTTCAAGAGGTCACTTGAGCTAGAGACATTTCCAAATTATGAGGATGACATATTTTATAAGAACACAGGCAAAATCTTGGTATTAAAAATTAAAGCAATAATGGAGGAGCAAGGTGAAGAATGAAGCAATGCAATGGTATGCCGTGTGCTGCATTACTTTTTCAAGTAAGGGTGAATGGAGGGAGAGCTGCTTAGAAAGAGCAATCGAATTAAATTTTGAGACAGTTTCAAAATAATACCTACAAGTAAGCATTTTAAATTATTTGGGCTCAGAGATTATCATCTCAGACGATAGCTTATAAGACAGCTCTTCTGTCAGGGGAAGTTATTAGCATTATTAACGTCAGAGGAGACGCATTTTGAGCGTTCGAGGCCAGGAACAAAGAAAGAACCGCTAAAGGCGATTTAGGCTCGTTCATTACGCATTTCCCAAACCTTAGACGCAAGTCTTTGAACTGACGAGCAGTCTCCTCGCTGATATCGCGCCTCTTAGAGATATTCAGTGTTCACTTTATATTCGTATTATGATAATACTAAAAGTGAAGCTGTATTATACTTGCATATATCTTTTCAAATATTCTACAACAAGGTTTTCATACCTAACAAGGACTGCAAAAGTACACATTGTTGCCATGTATAGGAGGAAAAAATATATATTATTTTAATTTTACTAGAGGACCTAAAACAGGATTGCATGCGTATAGTGTTTTTAAATGATATTCCTAAGCAAATAGATAATTTGAGCATTTCTACTCTAACCTGGAATTCTAAATAAGCAAACAACCATGCAGACATGATAACTTGCCATAAGCCTGCCAATAAGGAGATGGGGTAAAATATGAATGGCCGCAAATTCATTTCTTAGTGTAATATATTATATAATTAATAATAAAATTTAGTTTAAAGAACAAGAAATATTTTATCAGCTGATCAAATTAAGTAAGATTATATTTGAGGTTTAATTGTTATATGGACGACTTAGTTCAGATAATAATCACGATTACAGCCTACGTTCAAATTCGGTGAAGAGTTCATTAATTAGTTCTGCAATAGTTTGTTACTGTCTTCTCATAAGCATTTCCATATTTTAGTTGGGAGAGGAATAAGGTAAGGTTAAGGGCAATAATAATAGAAACCAATATAAACTATAATTTAGCTACTGATTTTTCTTTCATCGACACAAGAAAGATCATACAGTTCACAAAAAAGAACCATTATTTTTGTTTTACCATTTCATTTTGATACGTTGACATATAATGGAACAGATTTGCAGATTAACACTCTTTTATTTCCTTTCTTTTGTTTAGGCTTTATAGTACAAAACTGAATATTTATAAGTATTCAGTAATGTTGGATACTTTAAACACTAAATTTTAATCGTTCTCATTTTAAAACGGCTTAAAACGCGCAGATTACTTCGCATTTACTTGAAACAATCGGAAAAACATTTAGGGGCACAACTTGATTACGTTAGCCATTGCCGTCCTGCAATCGACGTAAAATGTGAATAATTATCGAAAAGTGATAATCTTCTTGTTTTCCTTTGGGGCGTTGTTTTTAAGGACGATGCAAATACAGGCATTTATTTACTATATGTTCTTTTGGAAAGCACACAAAACAAAACCGTGGGAAGGAATTCAATATATTTCGTTATTTAAAGTGTAATTATATCGTTCATCGAATATTTTATGTAGGTTCTTATTTAATTTATTTCCAATTTTACGAAGCATTTCAAATATACTGAAATATTTGTATATTTACACATTTTCGCACTTTCGTAAGTTTAAAAGACCAATCTACGAACATAGTCATTTCAACTACTTTTCTCCATAATTTTGTGATAAAGACATTTTCAATCTTTAAAACAAATTACCTGAGTTATTAATAATTATATTCAATGCAAGAAAACACGGAATATATTTTAAAATGTTTCCCTCAGAAATACGTATAATAATATATCCTAGTTTCCATCCATAAACTACAACACTGAGAGGCGACGCCTTATAAATTAGTGAAAGACTCGCGCCCTGTTTTAGCTATTATTTGAGCATGGAATGAGCACTCAAAAAACAGTTCAGTAAGGAAGTGTTTTACTCCTGTCAGATGAAAAAGTACTAAAAATAATAATATAGTAATGTGCTAAATAAAATTACTAACTTAAATTTGTTTTTCTTATCTTCCATATAAATGTTTTATTGTTAAATTTCATATCCTTTGTTTAATAAATTATTGCATAAAATGTTTCGATATTTTTAATTTCTGATAGTTTCATCCAAATAAGAGTGCCGAAGAATTTATCAGTGTCTTTAGAATGCACCGTTGTTATTGACAGCGTTCGATGTTCAAATGAAAAATGTATACCGGATTATAGACACGATTTATAATACAAATGCTAAATAAGTAGTCAGTTATAAACTTATAAGTATGTTACATATCTAAATTATATCAATACACCGGAAATCCATAATTTTATATGTTTGGTAACGCTTTAATAACGTTATTTAGTATATCATTAAATATTATGTAAAAACTTACTACCTGTATTTGTGTGCTGCTGTCTTCCAAAATGGTGACACAATGATGATATATGTATCCGATTCATTTTTTTATTTAAGTTCTTGACGACATGAAAACTATAGGTATATTGTAAAAGCCCAAGAAAAATAGCCATACAGTTATTAATGAATACGGGCATGTCAGAAAACTAGTAAATTCAACCAATATTGATATTTATGTTAAAATTTTAAAAATTCTGTCGAGCACATTTACACCTCTCATCAACACAAATACGAAGGTTAAATAACAGCTTTCTTACTTTGGAGAGTACGTCAACAGGATAACTGTCTTTAAACTGGTTATAACGTTAATAAGTAAAGTACGTTTGTTTAGATCCTCCATTTTAAGTCTGTAGCCTACTAGGATCTACGGTCAACCAAATTTCGTGAAATTCTAAAAGTTGTAGAGGGTAGGAACTTGTGCCTTAAAAATCGCTTCAGTGGGTGGAATTTAACCGAGTTATAGCCGCTTTAAAGTTGTTAAATATTCTGACATTTTGGTTGGCATTGTAATATTCAAAGTACTGCTACCGTAAGATGGCGGCTGTCAAACGAGCGCTGGAATATTCACTACCTTTACGCGGCTGAAATTCAAAATACTAGAACATCAATACAACGGTCGTGAAATACTGCACACTCTGTTACATTTACTGTTACATCTAAAAAAATCACTCATTACAATAAAATTACTGTAAAAAATTCATCAATTTTTTTTATTTGATAAAGTTTAATATTTTCAGAACAACAAAAGTAAGACATTTCTAAAATAAGTAACTTCATTCAAAACATAATATGTAAGTAACATTTAAACCAAAGTGCTATGAGAATTTTGCGAAAAGAGGGAAACCTAATATTGAGGTTACTAAACCGTTGGATATTTACCTACAAAAACATAAAAGCTGACCTGTAGAGTGTCTTAATGCCCACAGCAGAAATTGTCATATTGTATTCAACGCGTTTCGAAGGATCCGATTAACTGAATTTAAAAACATTAACGAGATTGTTATTAATGTCTTTGAATGTTTCTTGCAATGAGACAGAATAACGTACTGTACTATTGTGGACATACGCCATTGCAATATTTTGTTTTTTCCAGTTTTCACTTTTACGTCATCTGAAGATGGGAACAGATGTGAGCTCCCGAAACGTCGTGTAAAGTCGCAGGCTTATTCTAATATTTCTGGGACGACACAGTATTGCAGTGGCGTATGTCCACAATAGTATAGTACGAGATTTTTATTTTATACCTAACTGCTTCGTTTACTGAAACTACAGCTACATTTCGTCATGTATATGTATGTATATGTGTGTGACATTATTCAGGGAAACTAGCCGCACCCCAATAAGGCATCCAATTGGAATGAAGTGTTATCAACATACTATATGCAATATAAATGATAACACAAATAACTTGCTACCACATTAATGTAGAATGGTAATTTGCCCCACGGAACTCACACAACTGAAAAATTACCAATAATACATAGTTTCGCGACGCCTATCACGTATTCGAAAATGCGTTTTTTCATCCACCTGTGAGGAAAACTTCGAACATCATATTGGCGTTTTGTTTGATAATTTTTCATTCTGAATAAAACGGGTTATATCAACTTACGAAAAATAACTATATAACAGGAAAATCCAAGTTACAAATTTTACTCCGGGCTAACATATTTAATATAAAATTAATATTTCAAAAATATAAACGAGATATTACATTTTATGGAGTGCGCGCACATTTTAAAACAAAACCAGTTTTCAATGCCAGAAAATATGGTAATTTTACTGTCTTTGATCTTATCTTTCACAACTTGTTTAGTTTTATTGAAACATTTTTCAGAGGTTGTGTTCGCGAATCGACTTATTGATGTTCCACTTCACATCTACCCAGTACACTGAAATTTAAGGCCACTTGAACCGGTGAATACGTCTATTTAACAGGATCATCCCCTGATTGATCCTATTAGCCGGTACACAAGAAAGAGGAATGAATATATAAACCCATTGTTTAACAGTGCCCATACACAGTCAGCAGGTGCTCCTCGGACTGTTCGTATGACTCAAGACGGGGATAAAGATACAGTTCCCAAAAAGCCGCATTTTATTTTCAGGATACCACTGTGTTCGTCTGTGACTATATGGCTTTACTGTCCACAAATACTTTTTTAATTGTGGTCGTTACTTCCCCCAAGATGTCTGTGTCTCTATTGTGTCGTATACAAGCAGCATTTTTTTTTTTTTAACTAACCTCAACTTTTCTTGGGGTTGGTTTTCTGTGCCTTTCTGCTGTCTGGTTGTTTGGGTCGTTCTTCTTTTGTTGATTGGAACTCACTGACAGAATTCGTTGCAGAATTGTTTGCCAGATGCCGGCAAAATCCTTTCGGTTGTTTGCTTGTCTGTTTTTCTGCGTGTATTCTCTGATTTTCTGTGAGGCACAATTTGCTACATTGGCTTATGTACAAAATACTTTATCGATTTGTAACTTACCTCCATTGCAAGAATCGTTTAAAAATAACTTGATCATGCAAAGTTGCACTTTAAGTTACTCACTTATAGAGTAATTTTACATACAGTGCTTGTTCTCAAATACCAACCAAGGAAACTATGTTCTGACATGTAGTCTTAAATACACAAACATTAAGGTATAAGTTTCTTCTGAAATTAGGTTAAACGTATCCACCAAACTCTGTCAATGACGACCTCTAAAAATTAACTAATTTTACACAATTATCCTTATCACTAGTTTCTTCGTGTCTTCCAATAACTTGTATTTTATAAGATTTGGTTTCTAATACAGATTGTAGGAATAGTTTTAAAAATGTGTTTACAAATATGCCTGATAATTTTTTGTAATCCTCAAACTATTAGAATGCATTCATAATAGAATGCATATGATTTATGTTTCAAAAAGCGAAGTTCAACTATCTTATATCATTGTATGGCGTAATATTTTTAATTAAAATATGTTGTTTAATAACACCGTTCAATAAACGTGCCTTACGAAAGGCGATGCCGGAAATTTCCACTCTACTTCAACACGTAAAATAAATTACTATTATATTTTTCAGTTATTTACTTCTCATCTCTTCCTTAAATGTTCGCAATTACAACAAACAAATGCCAGTTGAAATACTGGGTCTCAGAGACACATTTATATTTAGCTGACACGAAACTCCCATTATCCCGGCTCTCATCGTAATCACATTGCAGCTTGAATTATTTTATCACTTTGCTGAAGGCACTAAATAAAGACACGTTATTAACAGACCAGTTGTTCGCACTGCTACAATTTTCAAGAAATTCGTGAATGCAACGCATAAATATAAATTTTTGTTCTGGTTACAAATAAAATATAACAAATAAATATTGATTATATTTTCAGCTGAATGATGCGTATAAGTAAGATATTTAGATTATAACGCACAGTGTATAGACATTAGGTGTAGTTAAAATGTTTAATTTAATAAATTTTGAATCTTTCATAAATATTAATTAATAAGCCGAATAACACACTGGTTTTAGGAAATTATATTTAAGAAACGTAAAAATATTTCGTTAGCCACTGTGACGGAGTGTGAATTGTCAAACACATGCAACCTTATTTTTAACAGAACAACAAGTAGTCCGGCATACACATATTGCCATAGTATTTTAATTTTAAATTCATCAGAAAGTTTAACGAGCTTCTAAAATTTTGATAAAAAAAATCTGTTAAGGCTATTGAAACGTTTATCTCGGTAACTAAGTCCACGTAATATAACTTAAAAAGCGTCGTTCATAAACAACATCTAAAGAAGAAATAAATCCCGCGAATGCTGCTTCTTCCTGAATTGGTGTGAAAATGTTGCTATCACGCCGGATGGCAACTCTGCTAGCTTTAACCCCGGCTAGCAGTTGTATACGCACTGCTACCTATCATCCCGTGTGGCAATAGTTTACATCCACCGCACCGAGTGACAATTGCGTAAATATTGATGGCATCCTGGGGTGGCAATATTAGGAATCCCGGTGTTTCCAATTGTATAATAAATTACGGAAATGCAATTTACTTTACAACTATATAATTTTATACTTACTTGCTACCTAGATGTTGACTACGAATGATGAAGTTATTTATGACATATAGTGTAAAAAATGAACTAGGTAGTCTTTCTGCACATTTTCCAATATATTTGTTAGTTATTGTCGAACGGCATTGTTCTTTTTGATGTTTCATTTTTTTCCAGTCACAAGTACGCAGTTTACAAAAAGTATTTATTATCGCGAACGCTTCGTGTCGTGTGGCAAACTATCCTGTTTAATTTCCCGAACAAACCGAGTACCGTTCTTTCCCATCTGCAACCATAAATGTATGACTGCAACATTAAATTAGAAAACACATTTTAAAAATGTAACACTGTAACGAACTGAAATTTCAGCTAGTGTCTAACATATATCCGCACAAGGCCTATGTATTTAACACAGAAATTAATCAAATTATTATACATTTTAATTAGCAAAAAAAAAATTAATCTCAAATAATCCGGATTTTATAAAATAAAAACGACGACGCGTAGCAGTGACTTTTTTTGTCTTTTGAAGACTCAAGAGCGACGAAGTGATATGGGCAATACTGACGCGCAGCTATTTTTGTAGCCTATTTTCCAAAAGAAAAAAGTATGCTTACAGGATTACCTTCCGGCCTGTGTGTCTGTGACCGTGTGTGTGTATTTGTGTCCTTTCCATATAAGTTAATTCATGACTATACAAGATATTTATAGTAGTAGTCTGTTAGAATTTTTTTCGGGAGTGACTATGTTTTGCGTGGCCTATCTAGTAGTCTTATCTTCGGTGTAAGGAAATGTTACGTTACATTAATATTTATAATATTCTTCAATGCTCTGCTACCGGTAATTTAAAGCCTACTTTCCGAAGGAAAGGGTATGATTATGAGATCACCTTTATGTCTGTGTGTGTATAGGTGTGTGTGTGTCCGTGTGTGTGTGTGTGTGTTTGTGCCTCCCCTCCCCCCACTAAAAGCTTTTGAACCAGCGGACCGAATTTCATCAATCTATGTACACATATAGTACTTAGCAAACCTGACTTGACTTTTATATATTTCGTTTTCCGTCCTTTTGATATTTTCGAAATGGCGGCCATTTTAACCATTTTAGATCAAGCTAGATAGCCAAGGAACCACATTTTAGAATTTCATAAAACTTAGTACGCAGGTAGTCTAATGACATACAAAGCTGACTTGACTTTAGGCATTTCGTTCATCCTGTGTTTATGTTTCAAAAACGGGGTGGCCATTTTAAAATTTATGGCATAGTATTACATATCTCAGAAAATATTTTTCAGAAATTTACCAAACTTGGTACACATATACTGCATACGTGATCATATTTTCAAAATAGCATCCATCTATACATTTTAGCAAAACATTACATATCTTAGGATATATTTTTCAGAAATTCACAAAACTTTGTACACATATAGCCTACTACATACGAAACTGACATTAATTATGATTATTTCGTCCATCCTGTGTTCGTATTTTCAAAATGGTGGACATTTTAAAATTTATTTACGTAGTATTCCAAATTTTAGGAAAAATTTTTCAGGATTTTTTCTATCTTGGCATACATATACTATATAGGAAGCTGACGTGACTTTCATGTAGTTCGTTAATCCTGGGTTCTTACTTTTAAAATGGCAGCCATTTTTTAATTTTTAAGCATAGAAATATATACCGTAGGAAATATTATTCAGAATTTTATCAAACTTGGTACACATACTACATTCAAAGCTGACTTGACTTATGTGTATTTTGCTTATCGTATGTTCATATTTTCGAAATGGTGGCCATTTTCATACTTTTAGTATAGTAAAACACATATGAAGAATATTTTTCTGAATTCTATCAAACTTGGTACACGTATAATGCAATCAAAATTGAATCGACTTTTGGGTATTTCATTTATTCTGTGCTCATAATTTCATAATAGTAGCCATTTTTATACGTTTTGCATAATATGACTTACGTGGTTTTTTATTTACAAATTTAATCAATCTTGGTACACGTACTACGTACAAAGCTGACTTTACTTTTGTTTAAATAGTTCATCCTTCTGTAAAATTTTGAAAACGGCTACTATTTTTTATCTTCATGACAGAAAGACATCTCAAAACAATTTTCCCCAATAATAATAAACTGGGTACTCGCATGTTACTTAGCAAGCTGACATATGTTTAGTATATTTCGTGTATCATAAGTCTATAAATCAACATTATTATTTGATATTCCTAGATTACGTAAACCATTTTAACTTTCAGGGTTAATTTGCACCCACTATGAGGAAAGTTAGGCTTGTCAGTTAAGCTGGTAACTGCTTGTTTTTTTTTTTTTCATGTGAGAGTCGTGATTGGTTCCCCTTTCTAAAAAAAAGTCCCTTTTTGCCACAACAGAAATTTAGTTTCAAAGGAAAAATCTGAATAAATGATAACAATTTCAAAATAACTTTATTGCTCCAAGAAATTATTTTTAAGTAAATTGAAATGGTACAAAAATTGTGTTGTTAAAATGGTTAAGGATTGATCGTTAGAGTAAAGTAGGTATAAAATTCTTGAAAGTTAACCTGTTATTCGCTTGTAATGATTCTGCATGACAAATTAATGAGAGATTTCATTATTATTTACGTCAAGCAGTTTATCAAGAATACATCCTATGTCTTGTCAAAGATAATACAAATTTTGATAATACAAACTGAATAAATGTTTTTGCTCGAAAACTGAAAATATACAAAAAAAATCTAACACTCGCCCTTAAGGCGGCTGCCTACCTCACGCTTCAAATGCGTTGCAGTGTGTTCGAAAACAGGTTTTTTCTACGAAACAATTCCACGTGTGTCTATTGTGCCAACGTAAGAAAAGAAAACAAACTTTAATCAAGGTTTGAACCTCCAACATGGCTTAAAACTGCCTTTTCAAATTTCCGTACTTCAAAATATACTTACCGGATGTATGTGGAACTCAGGTTGCGACCTGCACTGAACTTAGTTGGAGACTTTGCAACAATAAAATTATATAGTCACCTCTTAGTGTCCCATAGTAAAAATCGTTCGGCGGGAAGCTCGCACGCTAGTTCAGCGTTTGGCTCGTTGGGGCGACGCGGCATTTGATGCGCGCCTCAAGGTTGACCTTACTGCTCCGTTGCTTTTGAGCCTCTCACGCGCGGATTGGCGGTGCCCTTAAGGTCGCTGCATATCCGAGAGACGTTGTGTGACCAAGGATAGGGATGTGCATATTGATTTATGTTCGGCTGTGCTCAGTCATTTTTTTTGTTATATAATTTTCGGAAAAAATAAATTTTCGGCATTTGAATAGGAAAACATTGATACAGGAAGAATGACAATTAATTCAATTCCACTCTTTGTTCACTGTCTAAATGATGTAACGGCATTACCTTACGAGCAATACCCCTTATCCCATAACCATAATGGCACAGTTTATCGAGTAGAATTTTTTGCGTCACTGGGTCAGTTGCCTTAAAGACATCACATAAGATACCTACTTGTGGTTTACGTCTAACCAAATCGCTAGGAACATAAGTAGTATGATTGTGTATGTCCCAGGGCACGGTCTGGTGCTTGCAAGTGGAGAAGGGACCTTTATTAGCATCACGGACGCCGTTTTGTTTTAGTTTTTTCTTTATCGTGTAAGTACTTAATTGTTCATAGTTTTCAGAGTATTTAAACACTCTCTAAATGATCCTGTGCAATCTGGTCATTATTGAGTCACGTCTAATATAATTTAAGGTTTACATTCCTATCCATGCTCGCGTTAAGACCATGGTCTTTCATCAATTTCAAACAATTACAAATAATTTTAATATTTTCAACAAAAAGCTGTGGGAAAAAAAATTGAAACTATTAACAGTAATATGATATATAAATTTGCCAGAGCGTTCTTATAATAATGTACCGTTTGTTAGCAAAAATTTTTTTTGTTTTATTTTGCCTTGTTTTGGCCATAACATATGTGATATTTCAGGGACAAACATCTAAAAATCCATTTGGTGTATTGCAACAGAAAAATTAAGATACAAACAATGATATATAAGTGTTAAAACTGTACGAATGAATTTTTGATGTATGTATGAATTTGCATTACAAAAAAAAATATTCTCGAAACCACTTTAAAACTAAAGAGCGAGGCCTTAAGGCTCCGAGGTATCTTAACAACGGGGTTTAGTAAAGCTGTTATGAGTCAGGAGCAACAGAGGAATTAAATGCTGGAGGAAACATCCGCCACGTTTCCCACACTAATAATTAGTCTCGGATCACCGTAGTGAGAAGCGAATGATCTAACCATTACACCGACACGGTCGCACGAAAATGTATTTATTATGTTACATTCCTGAGCCAGCTTTCGGTGTCCAGGTAATTATCAAACAGATGCACAGAGCATTGCCAACGTAACATATCCAATGAGGAACCAATATTTAAGGCTACGCTTTCCTGTTTCTGCTCATTTCGTGTTAGTAATTTTTGAGGCAAAACAGGAACAGATAACCAAAATATATATGTTAGCCAGTTTTATTTAAAATGGTTTTCACCACACCGGCTAGTGTTTATTCAGGGCAGTTAGTACTATAGCTTTAGCTAATTACGTAATTATAATTTTCGTTAAATTACTTTTTAATCAAAAGCTTATAAATTCTATCTTGAAAAAAATTAGCTTTCACGGTAAAAAAAAAAAACATTTCAAATAAAATTGCCAAACGCATTTGGGATTTCTGATCTCGTTTGCACTTTAAAAAATAATTCTCGCAAAAGCAGTAGAAACAGGGAGAAATTTTGAATAGTTGTTTGACACAAGGAGTTAATAACATGGCCGTTACTGTACTACTGGTTAATATGGCAGCATGCACACGTACTTTGTATAGAACTGTCCCCACCACGCTGAAATACTGCGTGGTAGGTAGGGCAATAAAAGTGCATTTTCTATCAGCTCTTTCAATTTATTGTCGTCGATTATTTTCCAGATGGCATCTCGTTAAGAATATTAACTATTCCCTTCCTTGTCACAATGTTATATATATATATATATATATATATATATATATATATATATATATATATATATATATATATATACATACATGCATACACCCTTTGTGCTCTACCATGATATTTATAATTATCATTTCAAACTCTCTGTAATCACATTACCGAATTCCATCCGATTTAAATTTTAATATTTTTCCTGTTCATTTGGAAATCGTGTATATTTTGCAATGATTCTCTTTCCTATTAGATAACTGACTTGACAAGTGGTAGCATAGTTAAACACAGCACAAGCTTGTTAAATGTCTAACTTAATATGCGTGCTTACTTAATCAAAACGATTCTGTATACTGGAAGTGAACAATTTAAAAATCCTGATTTTAGAAATTACCACCCCTATCGCTAATAAATATGTCGTCTAAGTGAACTTTGTTTACAGTCCTGAAGAACGAGTTACTTCTTCACGAAGCAGTGATCAAGAACGACCCAGAAGCTGTGAGGAAAGTTCTGAAGGAGCCACTCGACATCAACAGCAGAAATAACGTGAGTCTTTTTTATTTCTGTGATTTTACATAACCACTCAGGTATTACATCCTCTAATTAATAAATCAATGTATTTTGAGTAGCCGCTGGCGTCGAGGGGTTAGACTTCTCGTTACCAACATAGGTGATCCGGGTTCGATCCTAGGTGGGTCCGGCCCTGGATTATTCACATATGGGCAACGTGGCGGCCGGCTGGTTTTCTCGTGGAACTCCCGTTTCCCCCACTACCATCATTCCGCCGTTGCTCCACACAAATTCACTCAAGTATATCTGAACACTGTTCGGAAAGTTATTAGGTGATAATAATTCTCTAAAACAGTTTACTTTTTTCGCGGAATATAGACATCTACTTTTCAGTTTAATATTTAAGGCATATTGAACCAATGAGAAAAAAATATCAAGCATAGCCTTGAGGCACTGCCTAATTCGGTACCTTGCCATGATCAAACACAGCTACTAATACGTGACATTAAATTTGACGCTACTCAGTATCTGTTGACCCTACACGTACGCAACCACTAGCGTTTTTTTACCAACTAGGTGCGGCCCACACTGTTGTATGATCTAATAGGCAAATTTTGAATACCCAGAAAATACGAACAAACAGGTAGTTTATTTCTCAAAAAAAAAAAAAAAATAACCCGCTCAAATTTTTTCTTCCCCGCTTTTATTCCTACATAAATATTGTCCTCATCTCAACGCAGAATGATGGTTTGGTCCCAAGGTGATATCTTGAAAGTTAACTGAGTCCCACCAAATATAATTTAACATGTAAATCCAAGGCTCAGAGTTTGGCAGTCCCAACATACAATACTAACTCGAGGACAGAATTAACACTGACGGTTAACTTGAATAGTCGCCCACAGTTATATATTGCCCGGTGTTTTTACATAGAACTCTTTTTATCGTAAACAGTTGCTCTAGTAATTCCTTTTAAATTGGAATTTTTGTAACTGCAAGTACTCTGATTCCCCAATTATTGATTTCAGTCTGAGCATAAACAACGATTCAAAATTACTATATCAACTTCAAAATGGGGTAATTTTCGACATCTTTTCAATAATTTTTATTTTGTATATGAGCCAGCTGGAAGTTAAATTTTTTGTAATGTCTTGCATACATTCATTATTTGTAATTTCTTTCAAGGATTTTTTTTTAACTCCGGGCTGCCATATGCAGGTTTTTTTCGAAGTGTTCCAATTTACACCATGTGTCGCAAGTTGCCCTGTTTTACGGTACTCTTATGTTTGGAACTAATTATGTTATTCACTACGTGCCAATGTAATACTGCCTGGAAAACTATGACATGTAATATAGATGGTAAACAATATTAAAGGTGTTAAAACTTCCGGTCATTAAATAAAATCAAACAAAGTAATCGAAATTAGTGTTTTTCAGCAATGTTTTATTAAATAATTACATAATTATTTTTACTTCATTGGAGAATTCTCGGAGGTGTTTAACGGTGTGGGAATCAACTGGTGACATGCCTTAACAAATGTACTGTTATGTGTGATTTCAGTACGGACGAGCACCCATACATTGGGCGGCATGCCGTGGAAACGTAGAAATAATGGAGATGCTTATAGCAGCTAAGTGCGACATCGAAGTCAGAGACAAGGTACAGTTTAGTGTTCATGTACATATTATTTAAGAGCTGTTACACATTATACACATTAAATGTTTTGTGTTTTGATTAGAAGGTAACGGGACATTTTCGTAAAGCATATATCCGTTCCCGAATAGTACCCTGAAAGATCCTTCGCAACCTCGCACCCTGGAAAAATGCATCATGAAGGATGTGACCATTTTTTATTCGTGTCCGAATCTTACCGAGGATCCAAGATACACCCTTCCACACGTCCTTGGCTCAAGGATGCATGGCATACATCCTTGTACCGTAGCTATAGTCGTTTTTGAAACTTAAAAACGGGACGGTCCTGCCAACATAAATTCATCCCTAATCGCGAATAATGCACTGCTGTGAATGCTTCGAGGATTCAGGGATGCGAGGATTAATCCAAAAAATCATTGACTGGCACTTTTCATAGCTTATCTGCGTCAAAATATTTTATTTCTACAAGGGAACAAAAAGAAACAAAGAAGTCAACGCGTGAATAAATTTAAATGTCCTTCAACACTAAACGTTATTCTATGCTTCAATTTCTTCAGTACAAATACATTTATTTTCAAAATGTAGCAGTGTGGAAACATTTATTAGTATTTTTGTCAGCGCCAAACTATTAACTTTCGGTGTGTAGATTCTCGTATTTACACATTTTCATATTATCCCGACTCATTTCATACTGTGGTATTTTTAATTTATAATAGAAAATGTGCATAAACATGTGAGAAGTATAGTAACACTTAAAGTGGTAAACGATTTAAATGTAAAATTAGCCATCATAGATAAAACGGTAGTTCTATAAAATAGTTTTTGAAAAAAAAAAAACATAGAATATTTTGATACAAATTCGTTTGTGAGATCATTAACTTAGGATTTCATGAGAAAAAGTATGTTTATACAGAGAAAGTGTACAGAAATATTTTCGTAAAAATATAGGATTATATCGTCAATCCTTCATGAAAATTTCAAGATTGGCCACCCTCATTTCTCCCAATTTTTTTGTCGTAAGCTTTTGTAAACCTTGGATGATGTCTTTGTGAAGAAGAGGTCCTAATGAACAAAGAGAATCCTCTGGTTTAAAATGAATACCATGCATAGTCTGCCAATCAAATAGACACAAAGGGATCTGCGACAACCATGCGACAACAAAAATGTGGCTTCCCGCAGGGAATTACAGAATTGGTTGTACAGTACGTGCGAAGTGTACTCGTGATAATATAACCTGCACCGCAGTTATTGAAAAGCAAGCCAACAAATTCGAGTTCAGTAAACTTCAACAAAATACAATACTGCAGCTGTACAACACAATCGCATCTATGCTCAGCACACACATTCATGTTAGGCATGTCTAACGTACGAATTTCAGTGAGATGCGACCAAAAATTTGGCGTCTTACCATTTATTACAGGAAGTATTGCTTACGTTCAATGCATATAATACCAAAGACGTTATATAATACAGTTGCAGACAACTTGTTGCAATTTTCCTCGTAAACATTGTATCATAGATACTTTCGGTTAAGAGAGAGATTAGGACCTCTTCTTCAAAAATACAACATGCAATGCTCGCCCAAACTTATGACAAAAATGTTGTAATCATAAGAAGGTAGCTACCCCGCTATAATCATGAAGGGTAAGAGTTTTCGAAATAGGTTTTTCGAAAGTTAAAGATGTAGGCAGTACTACTCGGTTCAGATATTTTGCAAAAATAAAAGATAATCACTTCATTTTAAAATGCGAAAACGTACCTTAACATTTCCGTAAGACAGCAAGTCGCATTATAAACTCTACCTGACTATTCATAAGGAATCACTCCAGAAGTTGTTTCGGTTACTTTATTTGTATTTTTTAATACAGCAATACAGAGAATAAAACTTCAGTTGTGTTTGTTATTCTTGTCTTGTGATTAATTTACCAATAGTCTAATAGGGTTTTCGTTTAAATACATACCGTCTCAGAATGAATTTACTTCAGTTTGGGTTCTTCGTCGTTCATGTTTTCCATGTTTTATAGGCACTCTGTCTTTGGCAACAACTAGTCCATTTTCTAGTCATTGGAAGTAATAAAATGTAACATATTTTATCACAGTGAAAATTATGTAACTTAAATACCTATCCTATTAATATTAATTTTGATTAAATACCTCATCACTGGAGCTTGTGATTTTTAGTGAAAATTATCACGCAACACTTTGTATCACTGCATAACGCTCACATCTGCACCTCTGCTTCGTAGCTATTGGCAGAGTGTCTTTGTGCCGAGAAGTAATTCATTCTACTGTACCAATAAGCATACAGTTACTGCGCCACACGTCTATGGTTTGCGAGTAGATCCCCAAGACGTTGAGAGTTATGAACAGCGAATCACTGACAATGAAGCAGGGCTGCAGATGTGCACATGAGGTATTATAAAAAATGTTGCATAATTCTTTTAACTTAAATCACCAGCTCCACACATCGGCCCTCAGTATACTTTTGTATCCACAGAGTTTATTGGTTTGTTGTCCCTTACTTAATAATTTCAGTTTTTTAGTACATTTATTTTCCGGACATGTTAAAGTTGTAAAGGTATGTTAGTGCGTAGTACTAATACAGTCTGATAATCGGTGTCGTCTGTGTATTGACAGTACGGCATGCGGCCGCTCATGATGGCAGCCTGGCATGGCCATAAGGATGCTGTGGAGATGCTCATCAACTGTGGTGCCAATGTGGCTGCTGTTAACAAGGTAACCACATCACTTTCGCTTGTATGTAAAACGTTTCACCAAATATTTTGCTGACTGGCTTGCTGCATTCAATTAAATATTTGAAGTTATCCAACGAAAAGAATTATATTAGATACCCATAACAAAATTTACCATGGTGTTCTTGGCAGATTAGTTCTTGTAAAACTAAGTAGATAAGAACGTGTAGTCAAAGGATCCGTTAGTTTAAACGTACATGCAATATGTATTGTTCTACTGATATAAATTATATAAGGGATAGTTGACCAAGGTTCGTCGTCGTAATACGTAGTATTAAAGAGGTAGACTTATTGAAGTGATATCCGCACTATTGTGTTTCCTTCTACTCATTACGGTATTTACACAGCAGTTGGTATACGTAATTAAATTACTTAATAAAGGAATTTGCACAAGGCTAACTTAAACACTGTAGAACTGATTTCTCTTAAAACAAAAAAAAACCTAATCATAAATTGTTTGTTAAGCGCTCTATATTTAACAAAAAAAATAATTTCATCCTGACCATATGTGTAGTGGCAAATCTTAGAAAAAATCACAAAAAATCCCGAGTTGGCATAAACATATTTGAGCAGTGCATTAGTGATATGTGATAACTGAACTCTAATTATCTCGGTTAAGTTTTTCTTTTCTAATCGACGATTGTGATAAAATATGTAATATCCTCGAATAATGTATTTATCCCCTGCAGTTTTAGAGGATGCAGCACTGACACTATAAACCTATAGCACGTTATTTCCAGCTCAGTAGTTTTAACTTAGACAGAACTATGAAGGTTATCATTCAAGACAACACATGATACATAAAGCTTTACAATATCTGTAGCTCTAAACACAGTGTCTACATAAATATTTTTCCTGCACGTTCTAATTTTTTAACTTCCACGTGAAGATGCTTCTAAAATTGCTCAGTGTTAAATTACAAAACTGAGTCCCTATACACGTGAAGAAACAGTGCATACAAAAATTACCTTATATGATTTGATATAATTAATATATTTTAGTACGTTATATAATGTTATAGTATGTTACTAAAAATAAGCTATTTTTATATATTTTTGCATCATTAAAATAAGACAGTAAAATATATTTTCTAAGAATTCTCAATTAAATTGGTTCAATTATAACCACTCCTAACAGCACGATAGGTTAAGGGTGTATCGGTGGTTTAAGGTTATTTTATGATATTCCACTATTAATTTTACAGACACAGTAAATAAGATAAAACACAATATGTGTTGGTTTGTTTCACTGAAAGCATTAGGCCCACATTCTTAGAACCGTAAAAAAAATAACTACTGATCGAAATGCCTTACTTGTAAAAGTTTTTGCACAGGAATATTTCAAACTAAAGAAAATGCGACCTGAAAAAATAATCAACTATTATCGTTTGTGGTGGTGAAAAATTTCAAGAAGCAAAATAAATGCCAGATAAATTTACGTATCTACATATTACGTTGGAATGAAAATTATCAAAAAAATGAGGCAGTTTCTCTTCAGAAAGACAGGCCGCAGATGTTGACAAGTGCAACCAGCAGGCAAGCCTTGGATTAATTTCTGAACCCAACAGAAGCAGTAGGTCCAAATTACCTCTTGCCGCCTTTACAGAGCGCTTTCAAATGATGTCGTTTCACTAATGAGGGAACGAGAGAAGAGTTTTTATTCTCCATGGAAAACCCCGGCTTAATTACTCTCATTTGAAACTAGCTTCCCTGGAAATATTTACGTCCGTATCTCTTCTCGTCTTCGTTTTTTAACTCCAGGCTATTTTGCGAGGGGTTATATAATTAAATAGTTGCAACCCTAAACTCAGTTTCTAGTTTCGAAGCCCATGTTACAGACACGATACCATTTGGAAACAGAAAATAAAACTGAGTGTGAAATAGCGCAGTAGCGTACCACTTTAAATATATAAAGTAGTCAGTCTTACATCTACTTAATAATTAATGTAGCGCAGTGATGTTATAAAGTACTCTAATTAAAGATGGAGAATTATCGCTAGAAAGGATTACTGTTTGCTAAGCTCCAATGTAATGTATTCATTTCCAACGTTTTTTAATTGTGCTGGACGATGTCGTTGGTCTACGGGTTTTCTCTGGGAACTCGCGTTTCCCCCGTCCTTTCATTCCAGTGCTGCTGCGTACTCACCTCATGTCGCCCCTCACCAGCGCTAAAGACCTCGAAGTTAAGTGCTGGCCAAAATCGCTCACCTACTCACTCACTCCAACGTTTATCTTTCATTACTGAGCCAATGATAATTGTGGTGAGTTACGACTGAACGTCGGTGATTCGTCTGTAAACAAATAAACGGTGCCACATAACAGTTGTACAACCATACAAGGGCAGGATGATACACTGATTTGGAGAATATACTGACAGAACCGTCTATAACTGTACAGGTATAAATTATAGGACACATTACAACTTACCACTGATAACGTTGTAAGACTCGTGAAAATAATGTTCTTTTTATTTAAGTACGATGAACAACTATTTTATTTAAATGTTTATGAACGACATTTGCAAACTTCACGAACCGTTAGGAGTAGATGATTTCGGCGGACTACATTGTAAAACCCATATACACAGTGTAAACGATAAGTGTTAATAACTATAGACAGCAGTGTACAGGGCTCCGAGACAATCAATTTGGTATATGATACTTGTGTTCAATAGGATAGGGAAATGTCCTAAATCGTTCTGCTGTGAACCCGGCATTAATCGACATGCTGATCAGCTGAAACCAGTTTGTTCAGAGATAAAATCTGGCAGTAAACGTTTAGTAAGTGTTTCATTTGTAACAATAAAACAGGCAAATTATAAAAATCGGGAGAGTTAGTATGAATATTTCCCCGACAGTATGAAATACATGTGTCATATCAAATTCCTCGTCTCAAAGCCCTTTACACTTCTGTGTATAGTTGTAATTACTTATCGTTTATACTTTGTACAGTTATAAAATGGTCTCATTTGTACCGAGGATAAGGTTCGGTGCCACTAACGAAATACTGTACGCCTTTGAACACACAGAGACAAATATCTTCTTCGCCTCATAATCCTCTTTGTTTCCGCAAATAAAAAATTACTTTTACTCAGCATAGTATAGTTGCAAGACCAATGCTGGCAATCTATCTCTATGTGTGACCAAATTAAACGGCGCCATATTGCAGCCATATTGTATCCCGTGTCAGTTCGCCTATATCATTTTTCTTAGTTCACACTGCAATTTACACCTCTAATTTGAGTACGTATGTTCAACTGCAAAGACTTCAAAAAGTTTTAGTTCGCATAGTTGGCAAGTCATATTAAGTCAAGAAAGGACCTGGCCTAGAAAAAATCACCTTAAAGGGGAAAAATTGACACATGCATAACACTAGTACCTAGTAACAACATATCAAACATTAGCACTTGTGGGTGCTGTGCTGTGGCCGCCATATTGGAAAATCTTAGCTGATGTTCACTTTTTTAGCTATATTTAAAAAAAAGTTGAAGTACAAATTGAAGTACATTTAATAACACAAACTTTACCACAGAGTAATTTTTTTTTGTATCTGCATTGGTTTATGAGTTATTCGTAAGTTAAAATTATTAAAATCAATTTTTGATCAACTTTTTAAATATAAAACGGCAATATCGAATTAAATCGCTAGTGTTGCTTGTAAAACTTATTAAGTATTTCTTGAAACACTATTTAGTTTTAATTTTGGTTTCTATTAGTATTTTTTTGTTGATCGATAATTTAACACTGTTCAATAAGCGGGATTTCATTTCTGAACATAATGGACACGTCATCATGTGAGCCCCAATTGAATTAATTCCTAATGCAAAAGATACAGCGTAAACACAGACAATGCATTTTATATATCCTATCCAAATTAAAAGTAACAAGATATGTAAGAAAAGTGTGAATTTTAATATGTACTAGCATTTAAAAGTAAAATAATAAAATTTACAATAAAAATACTTAATGTTTCAACTACTAGAAAGATTTACCTATTTTTATCAACCAACTCAGCAAGTATAGTTGTATTTAATGTCCACATCAAGTGAGTTCTCAAATGTTAGGCCTTCACATTTACCACACATTGCTGAGCAGAGGAGACCTGGTTATTTTCACTCACAAGAATCACGACAAGTCTTGCATTTACATAAAACCAAACTCAGCAGCCTATCTGGAGCTGGCAACAGAGATGTCAGTTTAGGTTGTAGTTAATTACCAAAAAGTCTCCATCCCCATTCACAAGGGTCCAGATCGTTTCCCAACCACTTCTGTAATTGGTAATAAACTCTGGAGCTGTGTTGAGCTGCAGCTGCCGACGTAGGAGGAAGTGTGGCTAACTCAAAATTAGCCTGCAGTGCTGTTTCGCTGTTAGTTGATTATACATGTAAAATCTGTGCTCATCCAATGTTTTGTTCCTTCATTTACCGTACAATACTATAATAAATTCCTCTCTTGCCGTACTAATTCTCTTGTTAATGTCTTTTCGCTGAAAACCCTTACTTGTATTTCTCAACCCTTCAATCTGCTTTAATATGTTGAGAGACTTAATTTTCCCTTTCCTGAAAACAGCGGAGGTTGTGTCACAGCCAGATATTGGATAAGAAAAGAAAATCACATCTATAACATCATGATGAAGCTCTCGTTACTTAGAGATATCGAAAACACTTTCTCCTTTATTACCAGTTAATAGCCGAAAAAATATAATGTTTTCTGTTGTGAACAGAGACGTCAATAACACCAAAAGGTCAGTATCCTGCCCAACAACTATTACTGGTTCGGTATAAGCGGCATACTGGAGAGCCACTTTGGTGATGAAAACACCAGCACCATCCATTTCTTGATGTATCTCAAATCCTGCCTTTGTGAATTCGTGTGCAGCTACTGTGATGAAAGTTTTTTATTTTTAATATTACAGAGAAAGTCACACCGGGCATGAGTAACATAAGTATGTTCGTGTAAGCTTCTATGACATAATCGTACGTGCCTGGCTTAGGCCACACAACACAGTTCAGCAGGTAGCTTCCATCCACAACATATATACCACTCTGAGGGAAAGTGATATTTTCCTTCTCTTATTGAAAACTCAAACAAGGGAAGATTTCGTTCATTTCCACGGTGTGAGATTCAGTGAACAAAGTAGGGGGTCTTGGAGCCAATTCGTACCTAAAATATTCTTTAAGGTCTTCTGGAGTGCTGTTTAAGCAGATGATCCTGTTGAATGACTGTTGCACATTGATGGGAACTACATTCCCTCTAATGTTAACAGACGACATAGCTGCTGGTGGTATTGCCCTTGCTTTTCTTGGAATAACTACATCAAAAAATGTTTTTCCCCTCAATGCATCCATACATTCCTTTCCTTTTTCAATGGCAAGAGCAAATGACACCATGCTGTCTCCAACGACACCAGAAGATATACTAACTAGGTCATCTGAAATCTGGAAAGGGTTATGTTGTTTCAGCCAGTTCAAGAATAATTTGTCGTGATTTGCGTTCCTTAACATGCTGCAGTTACTTATATCTTTGTGTCGCTCTGATGTTTCGGGAGAAATGCCTGCAAAATCTTCAACTTCTCTAGCAATTTCTGAAGCAACCGGGGCATACAAAATCCATCTCATTAGAGTATGTTCATTTAATCCTCTTCCTCTAGTCAAACCTCCTAATGATTTCATTTATCTCATCAGTGTTTTTTCTATAGTCATATCAGTCCAGACGCCAGACCATTCTTTTTCTTGATTCGATGACGAGAAGGGTATAAAGGTTAGACCATGACTGAAATGGAATTTGACGTTGATAATTAGTAATAAATTGCAGTACAATTAGTTAATTCCTAGAAAGACTTGAATTTATGAACAAATTAACTAGCGAATAAACTGTCGATAAAATGTTAAGTTTATTTATAACATAAGCCACCAATATATAGAGACAATGGGGTTTTATTAAAAAATATATTAATGAAAATTGATTTACATAATCGTATCTTGTGAATAACCCGGAAGCCAACGCATAAATAAAAAAAAGTTACCCCTTTATAAAATATGTATTTTTTAATGTACTTCATGTTTTGTTTGAAATTTTTTTAAATTTTGTTAACTGTTCTCGAAATATGGCCAAACAAAATGAAAATCTGTCACCATTTTCCAATATGGCGGCTGTAGAACCGCACCATATGTGTTGATTTTTTGATATGTTGTTACTGGGTACTGGTACTATGCGTATGACCAGTATCTCCTTTAAGGAAATTATTTCCAGGTTAATCCCTATAATGACTGGACTATAGGTACTCAACTATATAACTCCAATATTCAAATAAACGTTGCCCGTGGAAGAAAACATACTATTTTGCAACTGTAAATCCAATTTGAAATATCACTGCATGTTGTTTAATTAGATCTTAAAAGTTTTAATGGAGAGTATGGTGTAATACACACTGCGGAAGTAGTGAAAGCTGTCGTTTATTTAAAATACAAGCATTGTAGTACTTTTATTTACAACAATTCATTATACGTAACATTTTGTACAGTTATTCTATAGTTTGAAAAGTTTTTACAGAGCGCTACATGCAGACGAGATTAATTCTTGCAGGTTTTTCACAAGACTCCCTCATGCCTTATCTTAAGCCTTGAGTACAGACGAAAAATATGTTGTGGCCATATGAATGGTAAATTACATTTGTTACGACTCTGAAACTCTGACTTATCGCACAGACTTTTAAAATGATCATGGTAGTTGTTTAAATATTTCATAGCAATCCGTAGAAAGAACTGAGAAGTTTGATAAGTACTGTCCGCGTGCCAGCTCGGAGTCCCTGGCGCGTACGCATTTCTCTTCGTAAACGTCATATCCGCTACATTAATACAGTGGCAAAGACGACCTAACTAACGACGTTACTACGGCTAGTATGTGCGTGGACATGCGATCGGCTCGTTTGGTTATTTATATCCTTAAGGTAAAGTCTTAGACAATTTTATTGTATTTTCAGTTTTTAAGCCATAGCATTTATTCAAATTGTATTATAAGAATTTTCTCTTCGACAAAGCGTAGAATGTATTCATTGTAAACTGCTTGATATAAATAATAATGAGATATTTCATTAATTTGCCATGCAAAATTATTGCAAGACAATTCTTGAAAGTTAACCTATGATTCCCTTGCAATGATTCTGCTTAACAGATTAATGAAAAATCTCAATGTTTTTTTATGTCAAGCAGTTTGCCAAGAATATAGCCTATGCTTTGTCGAAGAGAAAATTTTGATAACACACATTGAATAAATGTTGTGGCTGAAAAACTGGAAATACAACAAAACTGTCTAACACTCCTCCTTAAGGATGAGAAACGCACACCTGCCAGGGACTCTTGAGCCGGGCCGAGGACAGTAGCAAGGGTCGCAAGGATGTTTACTGGAGACCTGGAAATTTCCTGGATTTATTTTAGAAGACGTAACTCTTGTACGAGTAAGTTAATTTCTACTAATACTTTCTCTTGAGGACTGGGAACCAATAGCAGGCCTACATGAAAACACTCACCTACTCTCGCGCTACCATTTCACACGTACAACTGGCCACTCTATGGAGCAGCAGCCAATGAACAAGCAGGGAGGACAGAGTGTATACATGGGACTGTGGAGTCCAGCCGGCTGGTCGTTGAACCTGTGTTGTTTCCGTGTTTGCAATGACTATGCAGCAGATGCAACGAAAATACTTTTACGACTAATACATACGGACGTATTTATTCTAGAAGATAATGAACACTTTCTTGTTCACACAGATTTGTAAAACCCAATACACACGGGCCTCTTTCTTGTACACCATGGTGACCACAAAAAGGTGAACAAGAAAGTTTACACTCTCTTGTATACATACTTCATGAACGTACCGTACACACGGTAGTACTTGCGTACTTACTTGAATAGGGTTAGAAATACGACGCCCTTTTTTGTTTTTTATATAATTTTTTAATTTTGTGATTTTTCTTACTATGGCTATGGAATTTGTCATATTTGAATTATAAGAGACATCAGTTATATATAGGATAGAAACTGAAAAAATAAAGTTTTGTGCCTATATGAGGCTCCAATTTGTGTTCTACTCTCAAATAAATACTGTTTATACTGTTTAGAATATATTAACGTACGTAAACGAGCCACATAAAAATATAAACAAACGACTTGCACGGGAAGGTGCATGAAAATTATAACCACCTCTAAATGATTCTAGCTAGAATGTAAGATCTTGAATGCACGCTACTTGCATACAAGTCGGTAATTCACACGATACAAGTCGGTCATTCACACGATGTAAGTCGCCTTGAACAAGAAGGTGTTCGCCTTCTTGTTCAAAAAAGATAACCGTGTGTACTGGGCTTTACGAACATACTGGCGACTAGAATACAAGGACTTGTATGTTAGCTAGTGCGGAGCAGGGACGGTTCTACTTTTCGTCATTGTTTTGTACGAGTCGAACGTAGGCTAAAGAAACAATTTTTATGCAAAAATAAACTAAATATTTTACATTAAATAGTATACAGATGGACGAAAGACGCTACTGAAGGAATATTGCCAGATCATGCGTCTTGTCTTTATAAAGAAACTAGTACATAACTCGTTAACAGTTATGAATAGTAAAGTTACAAGGCAGCAGAAGTAGTTGAATGAAAGGCAGGTTGGGTTGCTGCGGGCGTTGACTGATTGGCTCAGGTCAAGAGTTAACATAGGTGCTGTGTGAAGCTGAGAGTGTTTGTATGAGGAGAGTCACACGTTAACCCGCTGTGGAAGAACATCCCGGTCACAGCCCTTTCTACACTGAGATAAAATGACTAGCCAATCAGAGACTAGATCGCCGTCGACGACGACACATACAAATGCGATATAACATGCTCTAAAGGGCTATACACAATTGATTACTTTAACATTTGACTTAACGTTTCCGGTAATTTAAGTATTTTACAAATACACAATTATCATCTACTGACTAATCTTATAGTTCAAATTCTTCTCAAACGCTATTAACAGTATTTCCCGAACACATTTAAGACATTCCTGTTACGTTATTAATGAAATCCTAGTATTGGAGAATAAAACGATGCTCAGAAACAAACATTTTTCATCACAACACACATAATCAGTTGGTTCTTTGCAAACGGCCATCTTGACTTTGAGTTTAGGTTTTCAGTTTATTGGAAACGTAAAGTCAGGGCTGATAACTTTATATTTGGTGACGCCATTGTATACGACACCTAAAGAAGCCATGTATTGAAAGCTATCGTGAAGTAAAATGTTAAAATCAAATGCTGAAGTTTCCAGCTATGCAACCGCCTTAACGCTGCAGAGATTGTCGCTTGCGAATAGGAAGAAGAAGAATAATTGTTTAAATAAACTAGCGTGACTAGGAGGAAGAAGATTAATACCAATGTAAAAATACGACAGAACTGAACGTGAAATGTGAAATAAAACGATTTCGGCAAGACGTCAAACCATAATAGCGCGCCAATTTAAGTCTTCATTCGTCACATTTAGCTTCTGGTTTAAGGAACCACTGTAAGGCATGAAACGCCCTGCCGCTGCCGTAGTATTGTAGAATTCGAGAGGCGATATATCGCATGCGGAGATCGCAAATCGCAAATTGCTTTCGCGGAGTCGCATTAATGTAGAAAGGGCTTATCGTGGGTGTTTGCGACTTAAGGCCACGACCTTTCATTTATTTCAGATAATTGCAAATATCTAAATTATTTTTAAACCAAATGCTTTGAAAAAATGTTTGAATGTTAAGCAGTAATACGATGCACAATTCACATAGAGTGTTTTTTTTTTTTTTTTTTTTAATAATGTAAAGTTTGTCAGTACAAAAATAGTCCTACTTTGTTTCATTTTGGCTTACTTTCGCAACAAAATTTGTAATATTTTAGGGGGGGGGATCTACAAATCTGTTTGGTGTATGGCAAGAGAAAAATTCAGATGCAAACAATGATATATAAGTGTTAAAACTGCCAGAATATATTTTTGATATATGTATCAGGTTGTGTTTCAAAAAGTATTTTCGAAATCACTGCGAAATGAAAGATCATGGCCTTAATCTCGATTGTAGGAAAAGCACATTAAAATTTAACAGCATCTGAGAAGTCGTTAAATGATACCTTGCCATGCCCTTATGTCGGTTTCTCGACTGGCGTGGTGTCTCCGCGAATCTAAGAGGCAGACAATCAGCAACACCTGAGCCAGTCATTTCGTGTGCTCTCAGAATTAGCTTTCGTGGTAGACTCTTCCACAGAAAGCGCGAACCTTGGCATATTTTGCATCTAGCGGTTTATTGTTCTGTGCTGACAGCGAGAACCACGAGCGATGGTATATTGTTGTGAGCTGGACTCATATGAATCTACCTTTAATTCAGTCACACAATAGGGGTCGGGTTGAAATTCAAGAACGGTAGGCAATCTCTACAACCACCGACAATAATTTATTCCAACCATCAATTAATCGATATCTCAACATGACATATAGCAATTGCTCTGTTGCAAGAAACTATAGCAAGCCCCACTGGCTGGAGAGATACATTTTCTCTACTAGTTTAGTCTTGAATACTATAGTTCTGTTAGGCTTGTGGGGAGAGAGCAAGAGAGGAATCCCAGAGAATGAGATGGTTGACTAACCGCTATATCTGTTCCGACCGGAAGAACGACCACGTCACTCCGGAGTCCCGAGCGCCCTTTTAAGACCCTCGGACACCTAGCAACCCTCTATGGATGCTGGCACCAAGATCACGCCCCTCACAGTCAAGCCTTTATCCCGACGACGTTTAGAGACACAGGTTCTCTGGACGACGACAGCGACCCCCTCCCGCCGCCGTTTCCTCATGTGCCATCCGAGGCCGTGCTGTCGCGAGACCGAAAGCCGAAGCTTCTATAACTCGCTGGGTGTTTGTAAAATCAAATGCACCCCGACAGTCTAGTTTTAAATCAATGGAACGGCGGCGGGGTGCGTGTAACTGTTTTAGCTGGGCTCCGGACCCGTGTTTAAGGCTGGAGGGGGGTTGTTGACATTAATAAAATTACGTGTTTGTGTAAACGGCGGGGGAGTTAAGCTCCCTCGAGGTAACATCGCGTTTATATGCCGTGTCGCCTTGTCGCTCCCGCAGACGCCGTGGTTCACCCTCACTCAGTGGACGTTATTAACATGTGTTTGACTCATGGATGGCTCATAATATGTGACTCGCATAGTACGGTGCTGTCTACCCTAAGGGACACCACCTGTGGTGAAGGACACGAAACTACACAGTAGGATTTGTTAGTTGATGTGACACTCCATTAATTTAGGTCGTATAAATATATTTTCTTAGTTAGCCGGGAACACCAACGACAAATAAGCTACTGTCCTGGAACAATTGCGCTGACAATTGGTTAGCTAAGAAGTGTAGGTATAAGCATTTATCTGGACATTTTTTAATGAGTATTATTAAAGAAAAATTACCCAATTTTCAATTTTTTTAATGCACAAGTTCTGTGCTTGTGGTATCAGACATATCACATGATACACTCTAAAGACACTTTCTTTCTCATAACAAAATCATGTTTAACTGTGAACCACTGCCGAGCAGCTTAGCCGCAAAGATATGAATATTGTTTTACAGCTAAGAAAAATGTACATGTATGGTGTGTAACCGGCATATAGCCTTTAAATGTAAATAAATATCATACATATTGTAAATACTGTAAATCAGGTTAGAATAGTAGTAGAAAGCCAGTTGAAATTGCATTGTGATTAGGATTGTTTGTTTTATGTGGCACAATTGCAAAATTTTGTTTCAAGTAATTAATGTGTAATTTAGTTTTGAGTACTGGCGAGAGGCGCAGTGTGACCAGAGGATTGTGGCATTGTGTCATGGCAGATTGACGCTTAACACAGCAGGGGAGGGAAAGTTAGGAAAACATGGGGTGAAAGCGAGCGAACAGCCTTGAGCCGACGAGGGACGCGCGGCTTGGATGCTGAAAATTAGGGCACCAAGAGGCGTGGCTACGCCCACCCCCTGCTGTGCAATTTAATATTAACATTTTAATCATTCATCAGAAATTTATAAAATTTTGTGAATAAGTTCAAAGGGATATTAATTTTAATGTGTGTGGATTTTAAAAAGAAGCTATAAATTGATACGGAGGAATGTCAGGGTTTGTTGTCGTCGTCACCCACGAGAGACGCGATTGGTTGAAAGTTAAAATGGGGGCGGTGCTAGGAGAGTTCGCCACGTAGGCGCGAAGGCGAAAGTTAAGGGGGACTCCTGTGGCAGCCTCCGCGAAGGGTGGACGCGTCGCTTGGAGCCACCGCAGACGTTTGTGGGAAGCCGCGGAGAAAAGAGATTTCTGCTGCAACCTTCACGAAGAGTTGACGCGTCTCAAGATCTAACACGGTAATCAATACAGCGTATCATCTCTCGTGGGACTGCGGAACAAGTCGGAGTTTCCGAAGTATCAAAGGACGTAAACTGTGGTGTTTAATCAATAATAATAGATCCCCACACAACAATAATATATAGAGAGAGGATATAACAGGTGTTACTAGATTTTTCTTTAAAAATTATTTTTTATAATTAATGTCAGAGTATTTGTGGAAAAAATAATACATTTTTAACATTAAAGTTTGTGTTGAAAGTACCGAAACTATCTTCTTCATAAATAGTAAATTAATCCAAGCTGGTAGCTGCTCACTCGTACGCTAATTTGTAAAACATAAACAGGCGAGATACAAGTCAACGCGAGTATTGGAGGAGATTGGGGGAGGGGGAATAGAAGTCATGTTTAGTGTGACTTCCCTTACAATCTGTCTTTAAGGCTACGCAACCCTGTTTCTATACTGTCTTAGATATAATCTTTTTTTAAGCTTAAACAAGGGCAGAAATAAAAAATCTGTGTAGCATTTCTGCTTAAAATGTTTTTAACAATGTTGGCTACTTTCTTCAGGATAACATACTTTATGATTTTAGCTACTTATGTACCTAACAAATGTTTTGGTAACTGACCAGTTAGTTGAAATTAAACAGTTTCTTGTCTTAAAAAATTATATATCATGTCAAAAATAATTTTAAGCAAAACTGCCACACATATTTGTGATACCTGCTCCCGTTTAAGCTTTAAAATAATATGTATCATAAAATATGTAGAAACAGTGAAGCATGTTAAGGTTAATTCTGCAACAGGTTATAACAAATATGTGTTTTCCTATGGGAGAGTTTGGTGCAGGGAAAATGTCTGCCGCTAGTTTTGCTGTTATCGCTGGCGGGTATAATAAAATACAAGAACAGAGTACAATTTATTTTAACTAGGCTTGACAACGAGAGACGTCACTTAATTTAATTTTAAAGTGGAAAACAAACCCATTTCGGCATTTAAATTACCAACATCGAGCAACTTTTTATTCCCAAAAGCTGTGTGATTGGTCAGTTTACAACTCTTACCGATACGAGCGCAACAAGCGGCATTGTTGAGCTTCCTAACGTAGTACATTAGGAGTTTACAAAACACACGAACCATTTCAGGGTGGACTTGCTCAGTCGCGTGAGCAGGTTTTGTCGATCATAAGGATTTTATGAACGAATTTTAATGCCGCGAATTCTTCAATTCACCTGTGCATCCGTTAGTGTACACCGTTTGAAGCCACGATCCATCATCAAGTTGAGTTTTTTTTTTCCCCCGTTACGAATGAAACTGGATGAATCTGCTAATGTTATTTAACACTATACCGCGATGGAAATCCAAATCGAACACTTTTGTAGCATATGTAAAAGTAAACGTAGTTTATTATCAAAATTTACGAATTAGATAAAACATATATACTTGCAGTATGTATGTACATATTTCAAAATACAAACAATATTCCTTTCAAAATAACGTAACTTTGATTTCTTTCACCTCACATTTCGCAAATATTCAAGTTATTTCAATTTTGTTTGAGTGTTTGTGTTCGATAATTCACCGATTAATGTTCAGGTAACCTCCACCCCGATCTAGCGACAATTCAGGCCGGTTGAATCGGTGGACACATCGACTGAACCGGTTGAAAGCAAAACAACAATTTACGAACGTTCGGTCTATACCAATGGAAGCACCAGGGAATTTTCGAAAGTGCGGATGGTGTTCAGGGTTTCAGTATGGCAAGAATCCAAATTATTAGCGTACTATATTTTATACGTGTAAAATATACTAAGTGCGTCGTCCGCAGTACATTGTTTACACATTATTTTATTTCTATTACATAAAGTATTTAATTGGCGCTCGTTTCATCAATATTTCCATTATTGTATATTTAGTTTCATTTCTTTGGGGTTTTGATTACTGTTTGAGTTTTTTTCGTGCCAAATGACAACTTCCACCAAACAACCACTTACTTACCCTTCTCGAGAGCAGGGTCGGTCGAGAGGAGTCGATCCAGGGGCCGCTTTCGTGACTTCTTGAACACGGGCACACATTACTTGGTTACTGTTTGCATACTTGAAGCTGGAATGTTCCTCTACCCTCGCGAGTTTCTGTAAACGCCTAGAAAGTGATGGCGACAGTGCTCGGTGCGGTGTGTGATGCATGCAGCACGCCCACGTACAGGCTGTTCACTATAAACTGAGTACTCAGCAGAACTTGTAATAAATTAAAAATATGTTTTATTGGGCCAATAAATGTTAATTTTTGAGAGTGTTTGAACGTTTGCACTGGTTTTTAGTTCCATGGATGTTTTCATATTAAAAATAGTAAAGATGGCTGCAAAACGGCCGAAAGAAAACTTTATGCAGTGCTCAGTTTATCGTGAACGGCCTATAACTGGCATTGGGAAAACAAATCATTAATACACCCGCCTGGTGGCCGTGTGTTTGTGTGAGTAAGGCACGGCGCCAAGGGCGATGTTGGCCGGCTCATCTGGTGCGGTATCGCCTCTACCGCAAGACACTGAAACGGCGTACAGTGGTATCATAGAACACGCGCCTGACTGACACTTTCAGTGATGACCCCATCTTTTTATGGTGAATATTTTTGAGTACAGTCTAATACACCTTTCTACCGTAGTTTCACAAGAATCCCGTAAGTACTTCTTTGGATATACATAATACATTGAAAAAGCCGTATTTAGCTGTTTTAAACTGGCCCTGAAAATGTTTTTCTAACTAACGTAACGTTTTGAAACTACTATTCAAATATCGTATGAATTTTTAGCTTTTTCGTAAATGCACACATTATAAACACATTGAGAAGTTTCTTAGAAAAAAGATTTTCTTAACGCTCCATCAATTTTGTGCCACACACACAAACGCTCACTCTATCTCGGAAGCAACATTCGAAACTATTCCACGCGTTCCCATTGTATCAATGTACGAAAACAGAATACACTTCAAACGATGACGGACATGTGGTCTCCAATAATCACGTCGAATAGAAAAATTCATTTCAGAGCCTCTCAAAACGGCTAAAACCGCTTTTTCAACCTTTTATACCTGGAAAACTACTCACAGGATTAATGTGAAACTACTCTAGAAACATGCAAAGTTTTCTTTAAACTTTTCACAAAAAAAAAAAAAAAAAAAAGCTGGGGTTCTCGACTGAAAGTGTCAGACAGGCAAGTGGTATATGAAACCAATTCACGGCGTTTCAATGTCTTGCGGTAAAGGTGATACCGCACGAGATGAGCCGGTCAACATCGCCCTTGGCGCCGTGCCTCACTCACACAAACACACGGGCAGTAGGTGCCAAATCCCCCTCCCCCTCCTCCGACGAACAACTTATGAAACAAAAAATAAATGTTGAAATAAAAATAACAACAACTTAAAATGAAAGAAATTATGCGGCTTTAATAACTTTTCTTTAACAAATAGAAAGTATTATTTAGTATGTCAATAATATAATTTACTAACTTAAATTATATTATGAATGGGTGAATTGTAACCTACGGTGGGCATCTTCGGAAAAAATAAGATTCTTATTCTTTGAGGGCGCTCAAGTGGCTAAATTTCAAAACTTTGGAAATGTGTACGACTTATTAGCGTTACTTTTGCAGACATTACTTATGACTAAATTTTCCAATTGAGAAATTATTTTAGCTCTTACAATTTCCTTACACCGGAATGTCGAAGTCAGTATTTGCATGTTATGAGAATATACAGATAATGAAAACCAACTGAATCTAATTAAATAATTCACACTGAAATAACATATTATGGGACATGTGCTAAAATATTTATCCTTTGTAATTTAAAAAAATCTGAAAATAATGCCAATGTTATTCATTTGCTTAAATTTTAAATTAGACACGAAGGGATTTCGTTGCGTTTTTAAATCTTTAAGCATGTGCTCCATCGTATAAAATTTTAGTGTAGATTGTTTATTTGTGTCAGTTGGTTTTTGTAATTTTTATGTAACCGTAACATGCAAATTTTGATTCTGAAATGCCGTTATGGGAAGACTTTAAAAGCTAAACAAATTTCACAAGTGGAAACTGTAGTCGTTAGTGACGTCTACACAACTAGCACTATGTTGTACAAATATATAATTATGCATTTATGTCACATTGGCTCCCCGAATTTAATTTTTGACAATACTGTACTTATTTTATTTAAAAACATTGATGGGAATGCACACCGTAAAATCTTTCTGTTACATAGTTATAAGTGATTTTAAATACGTACTCTGAGTTTATCCAGACAAAATAGAGCGTGATGGTAGTTAATTAGTTAAATAACAAAATTACGTTTTAATTATAAATTAGCTGAAACATTTCGCACCTCTAGACCAATAGGGGCACAACACAAAAATATGGTTCCGAGATATTGGTATTTTAAGTTTTCGTGGAATAATAAAAACTTTCACTCTAAACATAATACCACCTTTCATGTTGGAATTTGCATAGCTAATATTGCAAATGCTGTGAAATTTTGATAACGAATTTATTTTAATCATATAAATATGAAAAATATATAACAATGATAAGGAATCAACTCATAGAATAGGCATAAAGCTATCCTGTACGCTTTATAAGTTGGTGTTACCACATGAGGACCACTGAAATATGCATTACAACATAGGCCTAACTCAAAATAACCACTGTGTTGTACCCCTATTGACCTGGAGTTGCAAAGATACACTTCGTCATTCACATAGTAAGATTATTTGCAACAAATTTCCTCAAGAGTCAAGGTAACTCGTGCCTATGTCCGTAACATAGTATATGTGGTTCGCGATAAAGTGAGCATTAAAAAAAACCTGCTAAATTATATTTTCAGCCGGTTCATATCTTTCCGCGCACAACGGCAAAGACGGGAAATCTAACCTCTCTGGAAACGTCACTTAATGTTTGCGCGTGTGAGATAAATTGTGCAGTGAGTAGAAACCTTCATAGTTTAATAAGATATACTTAAATAAAATAATTATATAAAATTAACATGTGTCGATTTCAATTGATTTGATTTCAGAAGTGTTGCACATAAATAGGAAAATATATGAAACTACATTCGGTTAAGTCGTTGCCAACCATACAAGCAGTAAGGCAAATATTATTATTGTTAATGTTAACTTACATGCAACAACAGCTGGTGACATTTTCCAAAGATCAAATTTTTAGTGCTCACTTTATCCCGAACTGCCTATAGTTGGATGGTGTTATGCAACAACAGACCAACCAACAAAAAAAAAACATGTTTCCAAGATACTGACCATTAAAGTTGATATTATATAATATGCAACGACAACGTGTGTCCATAGAAAACAACAAAATGCAGGTTAGGTGTTCTTGTTTTTTTTATATGTAGTTAAAATCGGTCCATAGCAAACATATGGTGCCAAAATGTCAATTTTATTGGCATTGTTAATTGGTCTGTTGTTGCATAACTCTGTCCAGTAATGTGTTTGTTATATTATGGTGGGTGGGTTGCTGCATAACTCTGTCCAGTACTGTGTTTGTTATAATATGGTTGGTGGATTGCTGCATAATTCTGTCCAGTAATGTGTTTGTTATTAATATGGTTGGTGGGTTGCAGAAGCAGTACACGCTGCTGATGTGCGCGGCTCGTAACAACCGCCTGGACGTGGTCAATTTCCTACTGGACACCCTGGAGAGCGTGCAGGTGGACGCAGCAGACAGCGAGCGACAGACTGCGCTCTTCCATGCCGCACTCGGCGGACACCTGCAGGTCGTGGCGCGACTTGTGGACGCCCAGGCGCTCGTCGACTACCATAACAAGGTCACATCTCCCTCACACTTCTGGCACATTGGCGGTAGCTCTTAGTGTTGTGCCGGTCTACAGTGCGAGAGCCCCTGGGTTCGAATCCTGGCTCGGACATGGCTGTTGTGTTGTTCTTTCATCTCACTTCACCCGCATCGTCTCAAGGGTCTTATGAACCAAATCCGCCATTATTGTTTTCCGAGTTTTCATGGCTTCAGTAGAAAGCATTTTGGTATGAAACCTTGCATCGGAAATATGTATATATTAAAGCTATATTTCCATGCTTATTAGAAATGGGTTTCGCATTATAAATATTTTTATTCGAATTATACGCTGTTGAACTTTACCAAAGAAGAAGATTTTTGTGAGTAATGTTTAAAGTAAATTGATTTCATACAATCATGGAAATTTTAAGATTTCGAGCATTTTGATGTATAGGAACCTTAAAGTAGTCGCTGAAAATTTTGAGGAAAAAGTTTCTATTATAGGTCTATACGAATTCAAACCCTGGAGAGAGTCGCTGTGCACGGCGACAAGCCTATGCAGTGAGAAAGAATAACGGACAGAAGGTGCGGCCTTGGCCACAGACGAGCCTAGTTGACAGTAGTTAACACATTCATAAACCAAAACAACAGAACATGAAAGATCCCATAAGCAATTGGTCAATAACAAATAATGAAAAATAAAATAAACATTCAAAACTAAAAGTCGAAAGACAAACCAAAAAAAAAGATTGATCATGCCATAGTGTAACACTGGAGGGTGTTCATATCGTGTAGAAGGGTCCTTACTGAAATTAATTGACCATGCAGCAGCCAGTTCATCTCACGTTGTCTGTAACCTCGCCATACTCAGCCAAGCAATAATGCACTACTTCCCCCTGGCATAAACTATTGGGTTAATCGGTGTGTTAGTGTGTGATATTCTACTGATGTCACGTAATGCAGGAGTGAGTCATGTCACCCAACAGCTGCGTTATTATGGGATTTTACTGCATTTTTCTGTTAATCGTAAAGATGTTTCTGTAGTCTGTCTCATGTAAGTGTTCCAGATTTTGATATTCCTCTTGTGAAAAATGTGCCTAACATCTCCATTGTGTTGACCTTAATCCCTTGTAGTTTTCTTGGAAAAACAAGGCCTCTGCAATCCTGTTTACAGACCCTTTTCTCAGACGGTAATTGTCGAAATCTGGACATATTACCTCAGATAGACTACATCTTGATTGTGTAATTTTTTCACCACATATTTTATTTTTCAAGTTCGCTGGTAAAACACTACTTCTGAGAGGTCGTACCCCGTATCATGTAAATAACATATTTTAATCGCTGAGAATAATGTATGTCTTTGTAAATCATGTTATTTCTGAAGCTACATTGATAACATAGCTCTAACAAAACTATAAACACAAACTACATAATTTTAGTACTTACGTTCACGTAAATAAATTATATTAATTTTTCAGGTCTATTTAAAAAAATATATTGAAGTGATACTGAGAATACTACTCGTGATACCTAGTTCCTCTTGTGAAGCAAAGAGATCTTTTAGTGCACTTCGAAGGCTGAAGAATTATCTTCGCAACACCATGATTCAAACAAGACTCAACCATCATATAGCTGCACGCAACATTCACAAAGATATTTTAGAGAATTTGGTTATGAGTAAAATGGTAAAAAAATGTCTGCTTTCAAATGAAAGATGAGTTAAGATTTTTGGATTTGACTGAAAAATGTAGGCATATTTAAATGGAACACAAGTAATTTTTATATATGTAAATATTGTATATTCTTATTTATGTTTATTTATATTTTTTTAATTAATTTTTTTTTAACACCACATATTAAACGTAATACAGATGCTTTAGTTTTAACAGTATTTTAATTTACAGCAACTTCCTTAAATAAGTTTTAGTACTTCTAAAATGTCTGCTGCATAATGCAAAAACAAACAAAAATAAATCATTGCTTCCAAGCTTAGTGTAATTCGTAGAAAGTAGCTTCTTTTTGGTAGATTGTCGAACGGGCTAATATCACATTTTAAAGCGTGTGATATTGACCCTTTTGGTATAAGGGTTAAAACGCCAATATCGTTTCAGTATTGCAAACAAATATATTTTGACATAATAGTCTATGTCCTGACAAACTCAGCTGCTAACAAACAAAAAGAGGGTCAAATTAAAGCATTAGGCCTACAAGAACGCTTCGTAATATCAAAGAAATAAAAAAAAATTAATAGCATTATATTTTTATAAATATTTACTTTTAATATTGCTGACTACAGATTGTTTTACATTATTTACTCAAACGTATTCAAAAAACTACCAAAATTATAAAAAAAATGTATGTAGTAAAAATATTAACACTCCTACCAGCGGTACACTTAAAGTTTTAGAAAAACTACTTAAATAGCCTATATTTTACATTTTAATATCGAAACTTTCTCGGGGAGGAACACCCCCCTCTTTTTTTAAGGAGGTGCTCAACATATCGGTCTCTGGAAATACTTGTCCCCCCATCCCTAACCCTTTGCTCTGCGCTGTTCCTGGTGCTAAGTCATTTGCAATAAAAATATGTTACTTTGGATTTTAATGCAATTGAAACCTAAGCAAGCTGGGATGACTTGAAGGAGCTATGTGTCTCCAGTGTTTGATGATTATTTATTTTTCCAGGCGTTGAAATGTATTTATGTTGAAATTCCTTCCAGAACTCATAGGTCTACATATCATACCATATCAACATGGTCTTGGTTTATTATCTTAAAATATCTAGCCAATATTTACTTTTAACTATACAGATTTCTTTTTACCAGTAGCATGTAGCAGGCATTGTTTAGGCCTACACTTTTATTTCTGAGAGAAAGACACAATTACATTGTGAAAATTGTGGTAGGCTATATTTTTCTTGATGAATATATTATATCAAAATAACCATAGCGTGTGACTACAGTAGGGGAAAGTAGGGTAAAACCAGGTACCCCCTATTCTCAACAACTAGGGCTAGGTAAGTGCAGCAATATTTTTGTTTTCTTTCAGACTGTACGTGTACAACATGTGCACGTTTGTAGGTAGTGTGGTTGGGATGCATTACTATTTTTACTTTTAATTGTGTATTGGAGCAAAACCGGGTACTGTACCTATTAGTTGGGAAAAATTTGGTAGTACCCAGTTACCCATCCTTATTTCTTTAATGCACTGTTCTATGCAATATCATTCCTAACACTTTTCTTTACTATTTTAGGTCATTACCCAAACAAAATGTTTAATGAATTGCTTGAATAATAAATTGAAATAAACTTTGTTTTTCGGAGGTGACCAATATGCCTCGCCATTACCAAAGGTAGTTTGCAAGGCAAAGTTGGTCCGAAGAGAGCATGGCAGGAGCCATAAGAGAGGTTTTGAACATCACAATGGGGCACAAGGGGGCTGCTAAGGCATTTAATCATTTTTTTTCTATCCTCATTGCACACACAGGCTTCAACCTCTTGACTTGTCATTTATGGCTCCCCTCAGCAGGTATTATGAGCAAGAGGTCAGGAAATGGTTAGCTGCTCATTCAGAGAGACATTTGACTGCCTATCGAGTTGCCAAATTGTTTGGCAATGCGTTCACCAAAGCAGCTGTGATGGAAACTGCGATAAATGGTTTTAAAAATACAGGAATATTTCCTTTCAACAGACAGGCAATACCTGATCACTTGTTTGCTTCAGAGGAAGTGATTGAGAGGCCTCTTACTGCAGAAGGAGAGGAAAGACAGCCATCTTGACGTCTTCGCCCTACAAAAACCAATCAGAAGATGAAAGACGTGACAAGCAAATGACATCAAAACGAAAAAGTTTGAAAATGTCACCACAGAAAACACGAACTAGACAGAAGAACATTCATGTCGTGGACAGTGAGAGTTCCTCAGAAGAGGAAAGTTTTCAGTCGTTGCATGCATATTTTGTAATGGTCTCTTCAGCGAGTCTACTGCTGGTGAAGACTGGATTCAGTGTTGCATGTGCAAAAATGGGCTCATGAAGAATGCAGTGGTCATTAAGAAGAATACAACTTTGTGTGCGACTTTTGCTCTATGTAGGACTGATTTGACGAAAAAACCTTTTTCTCAGTCTTATTTTACAAAGAAAACTTTTGCATTTATATTTGGATTTCTGAACTTTCTGTTTTCTTTCTTCCAGTTCGCTAAGAAGCATTTTCGCTTGTTAAATATATAATACTGTACTCGTGCAGAATAAATACAAAAATATTTTATTCTAAAATATCTGAAATTTTCTCATTGTCCACATGATATAATGTGCACCCGGTTTTACCCCATGGGTCGGGTAAGACCGGATACTTCGTAGTTTTTGAAGTAAAAACCCTTATACTTAATTTATAAACAAACATAATCATTACTGCAGTTATAACATTAAAGTATAATATATGCAGGGTTAAGTTTAGCAGATTTCATGAAATTGCTAAGCAAGAATAGTTTCGGCAAGCCACCAAACTTTTGGTACCCGGTCTTACACTACTTTCCCCTAAAGATAAATATCTCCTTGGCCGTCTGTGTCCTTGGCTCTTGATGCTATTTCAAATCTCCTATGCATATTTTCAATAAATCTCATGACATTTGTTGAACCGACTTGATTTTAGTTCGGTTGCCCTAAGAATTCTGCTATTTCTGTTTTTCCATGCTCTTATCTTGCATAATTTCACTTTAGCCATTCATTTGGCTGGATTTGTTCGAGCTTATTAAGGGAGATGATAGTCAAGAACTGGTGTATTGCAGTTCTTGTGTTCAGAAGGATTAGAAAACGTAGCGAGTTTAGGTGCAGTAAAAAGAGCACAAAGCTGGAATTTGTGTAAATGTGTGTTTTGGTTACGATTAATATTCTAGTTCCAGTTGAGCAGTATCTATTCCAAAGCAGTTTGGTTATCTGACGGACAAAGTTGTGAATGCTAATGATGATTTTTGAAGTTATTCTCTACGATAACTATTAAAATCACGATACCATATTTAAAAATAAAAATTACTTTCCATAGATCTTGGATTTAGGAATGCATTGTGGAAAAGCATTAATGAGGTATTCAGGCGTTTCTAAGTCAACACCAAACAGCTACTAAGGACTAGGTTGTCAAGGTCGGATAACTAATATTTTGGTCAAAGGCAAGATCATGTATATATCTATGGTACGTGCATAGCATGCAATATATACCTTAAAAATTTTAGTACGGTACTTTAACTTTTGCATAATTTATTACATACAGTGGCTGCAGTTTTTTTACAGAAGCAAACTCTGAATGTAAGGGGAGGGGGGGATTAACTTATAGAAGTTGCTCGAAACACCTCCTAATGCACAGTTTTTAACTTTCTCAATACCTAAAAAACCCAACCATGCAGTAGAGATGGTATAATGAACATTAAGGATTTTGTGGGCCAATAAATTAACTTAACTCTTCACTGAAAGCCTACAAAAGGACATCGACCTCCACCCAAAACAATAGCTAATATTAATGTTTGAGTCAACAATCAAAATAGCAACCAGCTGAGGAAATTAAAGCCTATTTCCATATTTTTTGGACTTTTACTGCTATTTCTGTTCCTTTACTGCTCCTTAAAATTCTCATCATGCTATCTGTAATATGACTCTCAGTTTACTTGCTCAAACCTACAATATCGTATAGCCTACAGCAGTATGTTACGTGTACCAGACAACAGCCTTTGTCTATAACTAAACCAGCTGGTGTGGTGTGAAGGCATGGTCGCTTATACGTGTGGTCATGATGTTGCCCGCAGGCGGGGCGCACGGCACTGCACGCGGCTTGTGAGCGAGGCAACCTGGATGTGGTGGAGTTCCTGCTGCAGAAGGGAGCCGACAGCGATGCTCGCGACGAGGATGGGAACACGCCACTACATGTCGCAGCAGAGAACCAGCAGACGGATGTAGTGTCGCTGCTGTTGCAGGCCGGCGCCCGTCCTGACCCGGAGAACACGGTCAGACTCTGCTTCCGCTATCCTATGTACTCTTCCTGTACACCAACTTGTCACTTTCACACTTGTGGTGCACGTCTCCCGATCACATTACCACATGTGGGAAACATAATGGTTCAGGTTGTTACTGTTAGCCAGCGTGTTTCCTCACCATTTCTCCAACACTTTCGCTCTGCCGCTGTTCCTTACTGTACTCATATCGTATCAGCTTCAGGGCAAACCTTACTGAAATGCTTAGGACTCTCGTAAACTAAAACTGACTTTACAATCCCTGAGCTGACCATGTTCCAAGAACTCTTTGCTTCAGAATTCTGTCATGTATACTGACAGAATAGCGGCCGGTTTCACTAGCCTCTGTTAAGCATTTAACATTTGTAAGAGAGGATTAACAGAAGATTTTTCCATTTAAATTGTCTGTTAATCCTCTCTAACAAATGTTAAATGCTGAACAGAAGTTAGTGAAAATGGCCCTTGGAGAAGTTACCAAAAAATTAACTGATTAAAGTTAATGCCTGAAATTTTTAATTTGTTTCAAATAAGTACCATATAGACCCTATTACTACTTAAGTAAACATTTTAAAATATTGCTATTACTGTTCAATCTCTAATTACTGTATGGTATTTAATTATTTCCAATATTTCACATATGTTCTTAAATTGGATGCAGAAGAAACAGATTTCATGATGTATTTACATATTGGCGCAAGTAAAAGGCTCTTAATACTTAAAGTCTGCACTCCTTCAGTCACTTTCGGGACATTAAAAAAAGTTATGACATGCTGAAAGATACAGTGGTTCTATGCACAAGACCACAGCACAAAATAAAATATAACTGTTAATGCATATTGGCGATTCACCTGACAGCAACTGTTATTTTTCTATGATGTTGTTTTGTGCAATAGTATCGATCAGCTATACTATATAACAGTGGTGCCACCTACGGTGACTCGTATACTTAACTCATCTCTCCTGATAATGTAGTGCTAGTAGCAACACATGTTTACTATGTGAAAATACTGTTTGCAACTAGATTCAGTTTCTTGGACATACTCCATTGCAAATAGAATGACTGTCAAATAAAACTAAACCACAATAGAAAAAAACATAAAATAAGCAAAGTATGCTTAGTCAGCAAAATACATACACAACATGAAATTCCAAAATGGAAATGGGTCAAATAAAAAACAAGGAACAAACAGAAAATAAATGAAAATAATAAACAAAATAAAAAACCAAGTAACATGTGACACAACTATGAGACAAAACAACAAACACAGTATATATCAGACACGAACAGAAAAATAACAAAAGGACACAACAAGTAGACGAGACAAAACGCAATAGATATCAAACATATACAGAAAAGACAAACGACACAATGTATAGACTAAACAAAACACAGTAGTTTTTCAGACAGACAGTGTTACGACGTTTTGGGAACTGGAATCTTGGAAAAACCATGGGTATATATAGGGTAAGCCCACTTATCCTGCTCAGCCAATGGGAGACGAGCTGTCTCCTGATTGGTTGCGCAGCATAGATTGACTCTGATTGGTTGTGATGGATTGAGTGTGTGTTTTTGTTTTGTGCTGTAAAGTTGTTTCTCTCTTAATCAATGGGATCCACATATTTTTTAATTCAATACTCTGTTGACTGAAAATAT
>PNEQ01060048.1:0-49826 GCA_003012365.1 Medauroidea extradentata | reverse complement strand
GGGACAAACTTAAGACTGCTTTTCGCGTGGACAGCTATAGCTACTTATCCTGCTGCAGAATTAGTTCAACTAGCCGCTTGGAAATTCTAACACTTGATGACTGAAGTACCAATCTTGTGTACAAAGAGGTTTTTCAATTAAAGTAAATATTATCAGTTACGAATAATACTCGCGAGCAAAGCCGCGGGGGACTGCTAGTAAGAATTAAAACTGTAAGAATGAATTTTAATATATGTATTAAAATGCGTTTAAAAATACCTTTGAAACCACTACAAAACTAAAGAGCAAGTCCTTAAGCGCTGACCAAAACCTCTCTCACTCACTTGCGTTCTAAAGCGCTGTTCAAACTCCGCGCTACTAGTGCTCGTGCGGAATCTCCCTAAATCTCACTATAAAACGTCGCCAAGTAAGTGCAGCGCGCAATGAAATAAAAACTGTACGTAAAGCTCACTAGCGGTAGGGGTGTGCGAACATTCGAAAATTTGAACTCGAACCGAACCTAAAAATAGTTTGGGTTCGTGTCGGCCCGCAAGTTCCAAGTTGGTGGGTGACGATGTTACAGTGCACTGTGCAACAAAGTCATTTCTAAAGTTGTGAAAACTTGCCGTATTTTGTCGTGTATAGGCCACTTACGTTCGTATTGGCCTGAATTTAAGATAATATTTTTTGCCAAAAAAAGAAAGAAAATAAAATAGAAAACGTCATTTATACATACAAGGGTCATCGTGTAATCTTATTCTGCTATTTAATGCTACATTTTCTAATCACACATAAATATTCTAAAATATGTAACGACTGGTGTTTCACAGTACTGAGCTGTATTATTTTACATACTTTAAATGCCATTTTGATTTTTAATTGGTAACATGAACTCATAGAGTAAATAAATTAGAACACCATTTCAAATTTTAAGGGTACAATAAAACGTAAATTAACTGTATTTCCATTGTTTCATTAGCATCATAGACATGGAAGTACATAGCAACTTTTTATAAGGGACTCCATGAGCACTAAGCGCATTACATCAATGTTGTGCGCGAATCACTCACAGCGTTGCTGTCAACTCACGTCCATTTTACAGCGATGTGATTAGTTACCGTCCTCTAATAGTGTCATTTATGACAGAGTTATTATTCAGATTCTGTTATTTTTTTAATATTCTGGGTTGAGAGGAAGTTTTGAATTACGGGGAATTTAAATGAAACGTGACAGGCAAAAATAACGAGTTACGATGGTTTATCATCTAAACAAAGAAGAGAGACGTAATTATGATGCATGTTTAAAATTTGCAAGTGTAAAATACGCAACCACGATAAATTCTCGCACCATGCTAAGCTTCTTTGGTTATTTCTGCTGCGTATATCGGACCCACAATGTCTTCTATCGTTACCGTTTCACAGCATAGTCTAAAAATAAAAACAAACTTTACTCAACTTTGGCTGTGTTCCAACTAATAGTTTGGGTGCAGCTAAACCTAACCCGAATTTTCGGTATATACAATACATTTCGATGGTTTCTATACGAAAAAAGTGTGCTGAAACCGTAGATGACCTTGAGCGTCATAAACATGGAGGCTTAGAATGGGGGCGATGCGCAGTTATTATTGGAATATCTGAACAGTTTCCATCCTAATTATGTGAATATTAGGTATTAAATAAAAGTTCTTAATACAGACATTTAATACAAACAAATTTGAAATTCCTTATGTCATCCAAACTAGTATGAAGTGATGATGTGTGTATTTTTTGTTATTTTTATTGAAGGTGCGGGGGCAAATAGTTACATATATTAATTTTTGTTGCAGGTCACAGAGACACCAGCAGTTTGAAGATACACAGTATTATACAATAAAATGGAAGAAGAGGAAAAGTATTTATTTGACTGTAATATCACAAACTCGCGCCTTATTAATACAGGCAAGTAAAGAACGAGCAGATAACCTGCACATACAACTAGAGAGATATTTTATTCGCAATAACAAAAAAAAAAAAAAATCTGCGAAGAGCCATAAAACGTGCGTATCTGTGTATATAAGTAAAAGAAACATAGAGTTAGTGAAGAAAAAATAGATAACTTATCCGCCTTTTGTGAAGCAATTTCCGCTAAACGACTCAGATGTAGTTTAGGAAAATTCGACTTTCAAAATCAGTGTTAATTCTGTGGAATGAATTGCATTGTTACAAAAGATATCAAGAACCCGCAAAGATGGCGGTCAGCATATTTATGTAGTACTAAAGATCGTACTTATTCATTAGGGCAAAAAAATATCCAAATAATCAATTATGGAAAAGTGTCAAGAGAGCAATGATGAATGGTCACAGGAAGTTATTCTCCATCTACAAGGTGCTGCGTTAGATATTTGCGCAGCTGATAGAAGATATCACAAGGACTGCATGGCAAAGTTTACGAGTCAAAGAAACTTTGGCTATGCTTAAAAGAATATCATCCCCACAACTACCTTAGATATTCCTTACAGTAAAATGATTTTGCTATCAAAGAAGATAAAGACAAAATAATTAACTAATATTCTGGAACAGTTTATGAAAGGTGAACATGTGATGAGGCATATGCTTGGCATCTTTAATACAATATGGTCTGATATGTATATAGAGACCACATTCATGAGATATACGGACATGGTCTCAGTGGATTAGTGGGAATAACCCTTAAATCAAACACAAAGAAAAAGTGGGCACATAATTTACACATCTTAAGCCGTCTGGTTAAAGACTGAGGTGTTATGCGAGGACATGATTGGCGCACAACGATTATGCAGCACAATGAAGAAGAGCCATCAAGAATTCACCAGGATCTACAAGACAGACTGAAGTTCACAGAAAAACTTGATACGTTTATTGATCCACTCAGTACAAAAATGGAGATACTCTTTTCAACATTGTGTCTGGTAGAACAGCATTACCCACAGTTAATGTAAATTCCTCAGTTCAATTGGGCATCCTGTTAATGAAGGAATATGAGTATAATTTGTCATATGGTTTTATGGGTAGAATACCAAAAATAGTGTACAATGTGAGGGAAAATTTGAATAACGTCAGTTCTGAGATAACTGAACTAATCTACTCGCGTGCAATGATTTTGAGAATGACAAGGGATATGAATGGTGAAGACATTGTGAAGTTTGAGTTAGCAGCAACCCCACAATCTCTATTTGATGAAAATTGTGATATGAGATTTCCACAAACAAAATCTACAGTAAAAAATGCATTACATGTAGAAATATCTACTCGTGTTCACGGAAAAAAAGGAAATATTAATCATGCTATATGTATTGATGGTTGTGCAATTATGTGGACAATAAACTGGCCCAAACAGGGAACTGTTTGATCTACCTGAGTGGAAATGAAGCTTACATATGGTGTAAACTGGATGAAGATGATGTATATATAGTATTTGACCGATACTTTGACTTCAGTAAAAAAAGTGGAACACGTATATCAAGAGGCAGTGCTTGTGTATCGCGCTATCAAATACTCAAATTAGACACACCCTTACCTGCACAACATGTGGTTCTGACTATAACATCAAATAAAAAACAACTCATTGATATTGCATGCAAGCACCTACTGGACAGAGATGTTAGTGTACCTGCCAGAAATAAGCAAATCATCACATCTTCATACCCAATTCCAACTCAAGTTCGTAACAAAGTAATATCCCACCAGGAAGACCTTGAGACTTATCATGAAGAAGCAGACAGCCAAGATGAATGACATGCATATCAAAGTAATATTTGATTACACAGATGCATTTCTGTTGTTGATGCACCACTATGCACGAAATAACTTAAAATGTACCTTTATAATGGAACCTACATAAACACAGAGAGCATATATAGATAAGAAAGCAAGTGTACAGAAACATTTTGATATAGTAAATCGAATACTCGCAACACACGCTCTGTCTGATTGTGATACTCTTGCAGGATTATTTGGCAAGACTTAATTTTCTGAATGTGCTAAAGTCTGAAAACAAATTAACTAAGTTAGGCAATGAACATTCATCTATTGTTGATTTTTTAAAACAAAAACATTTATTTTACTTCGCGAAGTTGCAATAAACGCAATACATGTCGTAAGCGGGGGTGACTGTGTGAAACTTTTATATTGTTTTTGTTTTCCGTAATTTTCAACTGTGAGTAAATATTTATTAGGCTAAGCGAACATGTCATGAAACCGTACTGCAAAAAACAAGTGTTAGAAGATGCAAGGAAATGCAAATTTAATTACCATATTTGAATACAGCGAGGAGAATTTTAGAAAATGCTTTTGGGATAATGTCTGTTACTTTTAGAATTTTCTTCACTCCCATTAATGTAAAACCTGAAGTTGCGGATTTGATAACTATCGTGTGCTGTTGTTTACACAGTATGCTCAGTGAGCAATATTTGTCTTTTAATCGCAGTAACACTGATGAGTCGCAAACCCCCGAGGAATTTCCAACAGAAAACATGATTCCTCTAGCAGGTAGAGGAGATTTTGCAAAATCCGAGGGATTTCACGTGAGAAGCCGCTTCACAGATTACTTTAATAGGTGACATGTCCGTTGTTATCTATCACGGTTTGGTGAATTAAAACTACTTAACATGCTACCATAAGTTTGGTTCTTCACGGCACACGTTTATTTCTTATGTGTTTGACAGTCTCGTATATGCAATAATAGTAATAATAAGCTCATACTTGACCTATCGTGATTGTAACATTGTATTCCGAAGTTGACCACAATGCTGTAATAAATTATTTATTGTAATGTTCATATAAACATTTTGCAAACAACAATTGTTATTCATACTATTCAGAAAACAATTCATACTTTTTAAAATAAAGAACCTAAAATTGGTGTTTATAATTTATTTCAGTTCTACTGTCTTGTTGAGAAGTTTCCTGATTTCGGACCAAATCAATTATTTTTTCACAGTATTTTTGAAGTCAGGATTATTCATGTTCCATAAACAGGCATTTCAAGACACGGCGTCAATTAAGAGTTCGCCTTCGTCGGCACAGAAACGGACTGGTACATTTTTCTGCACACGTTTTGCCATTTTTTTACACCAAAGTTGCTGCAAATACTTGGCTACTCGTCTAGAACCAGTCAGCCTGTCCTGCCCGACGTAAATCGCTGGCGCACTACACACTGCGCTCTGTAGGAAAACGTTTGCACTATTTTCTCACTGTCGAGGGGTCGGCGCATTACGTACGCTCGTCGCATTGCATTCTACGCGGCGCCGGCTAAAGACAGTACACAAGTGCGACGGTCATAGTTGACAAATTACTGGACGCTTGCAACGGGAAGCTGCTGGAAGCGTGGCGTTTCCATGGACGAGAGGATGGATTTAGGTATGTACAAGTTGATTCAGCATGGAGTAATTACGTGTAGTGATAACTTATCAAGAAGTGGGTGAAAATGTGCGTTTTCAAATTTGTCCGTAGAAGCGAATGTATTGGCAGTAATGTTATCCTGAAAACAGTCCGTAGAATTACATTAATTTAAATATGAAATAATTAACTACTTGTTAAAACAAAACTCGTAAAGTGCCCGGAAAATAAAAAGTACAATATTTAAATTCCTGTGACAGTGTAGTTTCTCGTCGGTGCGGCGTATGTATTTTTCATGTCTGTAAATCTCCATACCTTGTATTTTTTATACAGGTTATGAGCTGTTTTTAACATAACTTATATTACCTTCCTGGCTGCGTGTGTATGTATATGTGACCGTGTCCGCGTTTCTGTATATATCCGTAAAAAATTTGAGCTCGTAGACAGAATGTAATCTGACTTTTACGTATTTGAATCATGTCGTTTTTTTTTTTTTTTTTTTTTTTTTTTTTTTTTTTTTTTTTTTTTTTTTTTTTTTTTTTTTTTTTTTTTTTTTTTTTTTTTTTTTTTTTTTTTTTTAAATTCTGGTGTATTTAAATTTTTGTTGCTAATATAACAGCTCTGTGCGAGTTTTTTTAATTTCCTCAAACTCTGTACACGTACACAAGGAAACTTGACTTTTATGTATTTTGTTCATGCCGTGCTCATTTTATCAAAATAGCATTTCTTGAACTTTTTTTTAACCACGCGACTCAACACGAGATAGCTGTGCAACCATATTTCATTGTTTCATTAAACTCAGTACACATTAAGGCCAGGCTTCAAGGTCATAGTTGTGATTCTCGGCCGGTACAGTAGTCGGCGCGATGTGGAACACGCGAGGCCCGAGCGCACGAGCCAGCATGCGGCTACCAGTCAACTAGGGCAGGTTGAGTGCGACGTTGCCACGATAGTTTAATGGCTGTGACCTAGGCCAGCGTCTCTCCCTCGTAGTCCCGGTGGGGATTTCTACACTTTACACTTCAGCACTGCACACATATCGGTGTCCTGCTTATGCACATACGTAATGACTGAGCGTCTTCACATCCGTGCAGTCTAATGGTGGAATCGCAGTAGCGCGACAGACGTGACGCGAATAAAATAACTTGTCAGCCAATAAGCGTCGAGGCTTCTAGGACATCAGTGCAGACGACTCTGAGAAGTTCATTTATTCGCGTCGCGTCTGTCACGCTTGTGATTCCAGGATAATTGTTTTAAAAATTTAACCTTAGCGCGGCATAAGTGAGCCGTTTATCTCGGTCATGTTCTTTGTGCTTCGTTGCTCGTTGTTTGTTTTCTAAATACGTCGCTCAGGGACAGGAGAATTTCGCGAGTTCAATGACTTGAACGTTATATTGCACTGGCCTGTGTTTCCTAAGTCCTGGACCATGTGGAAATAGCGCCTGGACGATGCCGTGTGTCAGTGGGGTTTTCTCGGGCTGCTCCCGTTTCCCCGCCCTTCATTTTCCTGACGTCACACCATATCCACATCATGCCACTACAACTCATCGGCTCTGAAGACGTAATAATCGCCCAAATATACTCACTCACGTCACCATATACACCAACAAACTGGAAATTAAATACTAATACAATTGCAACACATTAAAAGGGCGCTTAAGGGGCCCGCCTCGTGGCACATGTGTTTGTGTGAGTGAGGTATGGTGCTAACTAAGGGCGACGTCGTATGGGCCATTCAACGGTGCGTCGCCTCTACGCTTAAGGCGTGCAGTCTTCGCGAAAAAACAAATTTCCTATTGGACTTTAAGTGGTGACCCTGTTGTTTTATTTACGAAATCACTTTACTAAAGTCCAATGCACTACCCTTAAGTGGTTTCACATGTATTCGGCTAGTATATTTTCCGCTATAGCAGACGGAAAACCCCGTTTTAACCCATTTTGACGTGCCATAAAAGGGGATTCCTAATACGTGTGTTGTCTTGAAAGTACTTAAGGGCAGTTGTCTGAAGTGTGTGTCTTTTCGTAGACAAACGGCGTGAACACACGTGTGCTAGTTTCGGTGTAAAACGTTTTCTTCAAACACGCTGCAGTGTGATTTTATGGCAAAGAGGCGGGCCCCTTAACCGAAAAATTTATAGTGTGTTAAACATTTGTATATTTGTACGAGGTATGGTTTGTTTTGTAGACATACATTGTGGCTAATTTTTACAGCAATGAAAATTGTTTAGCTTTCTTAGTTTTTTTTATAGTAGCTTATCAAAGTCCAAATGTGCATAAATTAGTTTTATGATTTAAATTGAAACTGAAAATATTCACACTGAATAACGATGTTACAGGCTACAAGGTCAACTATATAACGACAGAAATAATTTAGTGTTTGTATTTTTAAAAAATGGAAATTTAAAATTACAACTTAGAAGAAAATTACAGGTTTTTTTAAATATACAAAGGCATTTTATATTCAAATTTAATATAGGAGACCTTTTAGCCTACGTCTTAATTATTCAGCGTGAATTTTTGTCAGTTCGGTGTCAGTTGTATTTCATGCAAATTTGAACTTTGACATGCCATTAAAAAAACTATGAAAGCCAAACTTTTTTCATTACAGTATAATATTGTCACATTGTGTGTCTACAAAACAAACCATATCTCTTACAAATATAAAAATGTTTTAAAAATAAAATGTTTCCGTTCAGCACCCCGTAACGAACTATCTACAATCCAATAGTAAGTTTGTAAGAAATAAACCCGCAAATTTTCATTATCTCATTAGGTGATGAGAAAATGTAGTGAATGAAAAATGCCATGCCTCATGTAGACACCGGTCACAATGCAAACTAATTCAAACGGTTTTAGATAATTGCAGTGACCAAATTACTATACGGCTGTTGTTAGTTGTTACTTCGTCATTGAAATGAATCTTTCGAAATAACCTTCCTGTTCAACCAGAATTCAGGCCGTATTTAAGGATTCCCGACATTCGTTTCGATAAAACCTAAATCACGATGGCCGAAGTTGGGTATCTGGTAAGGATGCGTGAGGTTGTGAGATAGAATCAAGCAGTGCATGAGCGTTTTCATTTTTTAAAATAAGTTTCACAGATAAAACATCTTTAAAATTGTACAGTCAATAGTTATTTGTATACGACACAGTGCAGTGTTATAAAATGATATTCATTTGTCACATGTACGTAATGTAACTAAACCGCTAAAAAAATACTGACTACAGTTTCTGAGATTTTTGTTCTTTGCACTCACGTTCATGCTGTGGAGTTTTTGCCAATTTTAAATAAACTTACCTTCACTGTTTTTCCTTTCCTACAGACGATGTTAAAACACCGAACCAATTAGTTATGAATCACTACATAAAGTATTACCAATTTTAGTGTACTAAATTTTAATGCTTTCTTATTGTGTCGTGAAAATACCTGCTTGCTCGGGCCATCTCGCAGCACGCTCGCTAACCAAGCAGTGTATAATTTAACACACAGTTACTTAAAACGATATGTAAAATTTTATATTGTTGTGTCTGATATCCTAATGGATTTCCTAATGGAAACGAAAAACATGTAATGAAATTAGTCCTCCTTACTGAAAATGGACAATATGACTTTTATTAAAATCTTAAAAGTAATTATTTTATTACATTTTTAGGGCATCTTGCCACCTAGTTAACTTCTAATTAAACCCGCATGAAATTGTTGGAACATAATTAATGTTATATTATAAAATTTTCGTTACATGTTTACTTGATAACATCTGCAGTCTTTATGTCTTGATAGATTGGTGCTGAAATTATTACAAAACCAAATATATTGTAACTTCATTCTTTATGCGAGGGTTTTGCATTCTATAAACCATTCAGGTTACCTAACATTGTACTGTCTATAGCGGACTTGGCTCAATAGTGTGATTATTAGTCTAACTATAAAAAGTTCCGTGAATAATACGTTTAGGGCGTTACTAGGGAATTAGACAACAAAAAAACTAAGTTGTTTTTATTTCTGAAAGAACGTATTTAATATTTCGGTGATAATATTTCTGTAAGGGAACCCACCGACCAATCTTCCTGAAGGTTTTCCACATACGAAGATCTGGGAGTTAACTAGCGGGGATTGAACCCAGATCGCCGTGGTAAAAGGCGAGCGCTCAGACACCCAACTATCGCGGGTCCTATGTGTACCCTAGCAGCATGAAACCAAACTGTGTAAAAGTTAGCGTTCTTATCGACATGAGCACATCGGAGTGAGCAGTATTCTTTTTTATAATTTGTTATGCCATTTTTAGGGAATCACACCGTCCCCTTAATTGTAAAACCTCGTAATTCCAATTCTCATATACTAAAAGAGGAGGAGAGAAAAATTATTCAATTTCCCTCAATCTGAGACAAAAGACATAATTTTGTATAACTGGTATAACTGTATCAAAATTTTAATTCTTCTGTTTACAATTAAGAATATTTCTTTGGAAATACCTTTTGAAGATGGCTGAAATGTCCAATATTCTACAAATAGAGTTACGAGGTTTTACTATTAAAGGAACCACATGAGCCGGTGGCTTTCAAGACAGCTGTCTACCACCAAGATAACAGCTTGTTACCCTGGTTAGAATCGTCTCAGGCTGTTCGGGTGTGGCACACGTAAAAGACGCCGATAATTCTGCTCCGGGTTCATCTGTTTTCCTACTCCAATTCGCATCACAAAGCTTCTCCTTCAGGAATGATACCTCATTTTGTTAGCAAACTTTCCGAAGTAAAAATATGTTTATAAGATCACCTTCCTTTTTTTTAGTGCGTGTGTTTTTCATAATAACATTTATACTGTTTGCACGATTTGCACCACATTTAGTAAGGACACCTGACTTTCAATTGACTTGGTAAATATATAAAAAATTAAACCATTCAAAATTTAAGTTCATTTTATATATTTCCGGAACCGTTCACTGAAAGAAAATTATTGTTGTAGGTACAACACTTCTGTTAAAATAGCGACAACAGTCCAGTTAGGTTGCCTGTTCTGTCTAGATTGTTAACACAACAATTTGTTGTGTAGAAGTAACAATATGTTCTGTTAAAGAAATATGCTGTTTGCTAAATCTACAGAACATATTGTTGTTGAAACAATCCATACAGTACGGACAACAAAACTGGACTGTTGTCGCTATTTTAACAGAGGTATTGTACCTACCACAATACTTTTCTTGCAGTGTTCATCCTATTGAATGCCAATGGGTACAAATACAGCTATGATATGTCAGGGCCACCACGAATTTTTTTTCTTGTCTGTGTCACGACCGTAGAAGAACAGGTCTGGACAATCGCCTGGAAGCTTGACCCCCTTGTTGTTTGGCTGCAGTTCACCAAGTTACCTCGAGTGTTGTGCGTCTTTGGCGCTGCAGTCAGGGCGAACGGGCTCAAACTCCGCCCACTTCCCTCTCCCGTTTTTTCATTGTTTATCAAAACTTTTTTTTTTTATCAATTTATGAAATACCTCCTTCGCTCTCAACCCTAAAGCATGGCTTCAGCAATCTTTATTTACTTTATAATGTAAACACTGGGAATAAGTAGGCGGAGTTTGAGGCCGTACGCCCTGATTGCAGTGCCAAAGACGCACAACACTCTCGGTAATCTGAACTACAACCAAACAAAGGGGTCAAGCAAAATACATTGGTAGATAGGCGAGGGTCCAGACCTGTACTTCTACAACAGTGCTCTGTGTATACCGGATCTTTATAAACCTTCATAATTTCGATATATGGTATCTGTGACTATTTACATTTTATAAGTAACGAAAAAGTGCATTTAAAATTTAAAAATCATCATTTTAACAGTTTAGACAGCTAACTCCACCTAATGTCTAGCAAAAAAATGTTCGGTTGGCTGAAGTGCGGCAAAAATGACTGAAAAATATTCGTCCGAATTCAACATGTAATTCCCTATACCCTCAGGTACGCGAAGCAAGTACTAAGTATGATAAAGTTACTGTTACGTATTTTGTTCGTGCTGTGCACATATTATCAACATGACAGCCATTTGAACATTTTGGGACACATAAGATATCTCAGAAATATTTTCCGTCAGAATTTCATAAAATTTTGTACACCTGAGGTATTTTGTGAAGTGACTTGACTTGTGTGTATTTTGTTCATTCCATGTTCGTATTATCAATATTGTGACTTATTTCTTGGTCACATTTTATACCTTACGAACCATTTGTCCTAATTTCACCAAACTGTTTAAGAATTACACATGCTGTTCTTAATACGGCGACTGGAGGTTTTTTAAGACTGTTTTTTAACGCACACAGTGTTTTACGTTGGGAATTTAAGTGTTTTCTTGTCAAAACGGTTTCCTATAAGGGTAGAAGTGTACAGGATTATACGACTATAGGTATGTATAAGTTATATACACTGTGTTCTGAAATTGTCGTGTAATAAGTACATCACTTGAATCCAGCGCGTAAAATTTCTGTGACAAAAAGTTTTACAATGAAATTTTGCCATGCACGATGTGGCAACACAGCACGGAGTAAGCTTGCACAAAACAAACATCTTCCTACTACTATTCTAGCCATCATATTATGGCTGCGGATTCAACTCCCGGGTATTCCAACAATGTTTCTAGGTTTACTCGATGTAACATATATTTTAAAATATCTCTGCATGGAATATTTATACCGAAAATCGTCGTTGTCATGACTGAACGATACTTCAGGACCAACTCATCGGAAATATTATAATGGTTAACATTCTCGTGAATGGTGAATGAGACATTGCTGGCATGATTATCACTAAATAAAAGTTACATGGCAGTGTACCACTGTCATCGTTAATGTGTGGTTTTTCTCTGTGTATAGTTATATGTTTGTTAAAGGTACGGTAGATAGTTAAACATTCTTTAATTAATTTTAATTCACTCCTTTTTCACGAGGCGAAACGTGCAATTCCACGGAGTATCGAATAGCCTTCGCAATTGAAGAAAATTATGGGGTGAATAAAAATGCAACTCACCTGACTATATCGGCGAAATTTCGTGTAGAAAAAATTCTAGTTATGTATTTGACATTAAAAATTATTACTAAAAGAAAAATTTTCAATAAATACTGTTACAACTGAGTATCGAGAGGTATTTTATCTGTAGTAGTAAATGTCTTCGTGATGGGGGAACGCTCAATTTATTTGAGAACAGTTCGGATGTTTATGAACCTGCAGTTTTATAGACGTTATAAGAGGAGGAAGGCTGTAAAAGCTTCAAGAACGTGACATTGAGATAGCCGAATTACCGGTCAGGGCACCACGCTACGTCACCCTGGACTAACACACTCTCTCTCTCTTTCTCTCCGGGGAGGTAAAACTGCTGATATGTTTACACCGAGAGTCCGGCCCCCTGCTGAGGTTTACCGTGAGTTTCATGGTTGGGGGGGGGGCTGATAAGCTGGATATTAACGTTTTACGCCTCCCCCTTGCCCATCACGGGTCCGGGCAATTCACTTCCACGACGACCCCCGTCGCGCTCGTCGGGCAATAAAATGCGGTGCGCGTGGCCGCCATGTTGTGTCGGGGGGCGGCGGCCAGTAAACTCACCCTTTCCTTCCCCTTTCAACCCCCCAGTCATGACCCCTGTGTCGAGTCTCCCACTTCCCTGCCTCGCCAAACTCCACCCGCGTCTCCACGACCACCCTTTTCAAGGGCGACAGTCTGGCTGCCGCCTCGCGTCCACCCCCCTCCCACCCCTAACCATACCCACAACTCTTGCCATCCCATTTCCTCCTCTCTGGCAGGGTGGAGAAGGGTTGAGTTTAGATTCTTCCAGCATCTACACGGAGCAGCTATCAGCAAATGAGGTAGAACGAAGTGCTCAGCAGGTCCTCAACTATCTGCCCCGCTCCTGTGTCACACTTCCCTAAGCCTGGATGCCGTGACAAGTGCCTAAAATAATTACATCGATATAATATGAAACGAAAGAAAAATAAAGTTCTTACCGGGAGTCGGAGCAGGACCGCCCGACTAAAAAATATAACATCGCGACACACTTACCTTCTCTTCCATTTCCCGTCCAGGTTGAGATTTTAAACACGTAATAGATTCATTCTCAGGTTCAGGACTGGATTTCGTACAACCTTCTGACGTTCGAACTTCAGATTTTAGTTGCAGCATAAGTTTAAAAACACGTTGCTTATTATTACAACTATACATTATACTTGACATTGAATTAATTTGCAAATTTGTATTTACTTCACTTACGTGCATGCAATATTGATTATAATTATTATGAAGGACAAAAGATATGAAAAAAAAAAAAATTCATCATTTATATAGGCTATATATATTAGTTAACAGAGAAATAGTAAGAGGACATATTTTTATAAAGAATGTAAAAACTGTTGCTTTTTTACCTTGCTACGTGCCCTGATGGTGGCCGAGGAAACCTCTGAGAAAACCTTTTTTCCTTACGACACTCCAAGTATAGCGCGCATACATCAGCCGCTACTGAGCTCAGCCTAGTGACGACAGATCCTCCAGGAAAAGACCTAACTGGAAAACATATTGAGTTAAAGAAGGAAAAATAGAACAAGCAAAGTGCAAATTTGAAAGCCGTTTCAGAAATATATCGTCGGCTTACTTCTAAAACTCGTAAGTAAATTTTTAGAGGAGAGCAAAAAACAACTTTTGTAGTCATACTACACCATAGATAAAAGTTTCTGTTTTTTTTTTCAATTCGAGCATAGAAGAAAGCTAACGCACAGTAGATTTACAAGGTTTTAACAATAGAAGTGCCATGAAAATTAGCACCATACTCATCTGGAATGTAAACTTGAAAAATCTGAACTTACGAGGTTTTAGAAGTAAGCTGACGATATCACCAAAATGTGGGTTCAACCATTAAGTACAAAATTATATGTACTTTAGGAAATATATCCGTAACAAATATATAACATTTACTATGATCAAGAATTGCATATAATTGCACACACATTTACTACAGGGAAATCGTACACAAAAGTCTCCCACCTTAACTCCCTCGCAACGTAATTGCGATTCCAACTATATACAAACATTTTACACATTGCATGCTTTTAACAAGATTCAAGTATTAATTATGCCTTAATATAAAAATGGTTATTAAATCTTCCTACAAAAATGGAAAACTATTCTGTTTAAACCCAAGTCTCAAAATTTCCTACCATAAATGGATAAAACGTACACATAATTTATGAAAATTCCAAATTTCAAACAAACATCTACTTAACTTCTCTGATGAGCTCCAGCATGACGCCTCAGAAATCCGAGTGTAACTTTCGGATAAAAAGAACGTAGGTATATGTATAGTATAAAATCTATTCCCACTCAACTTGCATCGTCCAATCATAATACAACTACAACATACATGAACACCAATGCCCTCTTTACTATTATAAACAGCTTTGCCAACCGCATAAAAACTTGAAGACTGAACGTTCTCGGCTAAACACAACACACGTGATTGACGAAGACCAATCAAGGCGTAGCTGACGTCACAGCAGCAAACTGACGTAGACGGGGCACAGCTGTCTTCTCCCTCATTAGTTGAACACATACTGAGAACCAACATTACGTCGTAATTGACATATTCAATACGGAAATTGTAGGTTTTATATAACATAAACGTGCTGGACTGTTGACCGTGGGTATTATGCTGTTGGCCATAACACGCAAAAAAAGACGCATACCGAAGCAGCAGTCGGTCGTGCCGGACATTGCAAGCTTCTGATAAATTGGCAGGTGCAATTTTGTTCAATTTCAATAATTTAGCAATAGTTTCGGATTCGGAGTTAATGTTCTATCGTGTGTGAAACAGCAGCAACGAAATAGAGAGTTCCAGTCGTCTTCTATTAGACTAAAGAAACATGCATCAATTTAAGATTCCACTATACACCCTATGTACAAATTCTTTGTTTCAAAGCCGTAATATTTGTTTCAGAGTATAAATAAAAAATGTTTATTTGACATGTTCAATATTTCTACCCTACATTTGCATTTAACGCATAAAAACAAATTTAGTGCACACATGTTAAAGAACATAAACGTTAAATTTATTTTTCAAACAAACATTTTTGTGTCGGGTAGGCAGCAAAGATAAAAAATAGAGATGGGATCGTCTCAACCAATTGAAAACCATTACCATAGTTAAAAATAGTGAACCTGTTTAAAATTAGTTTACTTTCGAGTCTGTTAGAACTAAACCAAATTATATATTTTTTGTGTTAACATATGTTTACTTTTGAATTAGTCTCCGTCTAATCAAACTATGTAAATGACGATATCTTGTATGAACATCTCACGTGACGTTACGATGCTAATAATTTAAATAAGCGTGCATACTTAACGTTGTGACCTGTATGTATAAAATTCCTCCCACTTTATTAAAATATTTCTGAGTTTAGAAGTTTGAGGTTTTTCGTTTTCTGTGCTAGTGAAACTCTGCTGTTGCATAACTTAGCAATCACAATTTAAAATGTTTTTTTTTTTGTACGCCAGTTAAGTTCTTTACTTTGGTCGCCCATGCAGAAGGAATAATCAAATCAATTTCTGTCGGCTAACCTCACTTTACCGTTCCAACCGAAGAGGCATGAATGAGTACATCACATTTCTTGCTCTTCAACAATAACCGCTTTATTTTATCGCTCGGAAAACCTTAATGATCCGTATCTCTCTTAACAACGCGCTGTTGTCTTCCCGATGTTTTTGGTGTTCTCAGTTAAACATTATTATGTTATACACGTCATTTAAATTTAGTACAACGTTGTTCATGCAATCATTTGAGTAATAATTATGTAAACGATTCCTATTTTTTTTTTTGTTTGAAAGGAGTAGACGTTTGATGATACTCGATTAACTATGATTATTTACGAATCAAATTTGCAAAACGCAAAATTAGCTAATGTGATCACCTGGTTGTCAAGATGTGAACATAGGCATTATTTTTTCCGTGCACAATATTTTGTTGCCCTCTATGTATTCCGTAGGTAAGGGAAATTTTAACTCTGATATAAGCCTACAGCTTAAAACTTAACTTATTGTAACCTTTATCTTGTACCTTACTTTTAATAAAGAAAATTAGTTATGGCCTTACAAAAAAAACAGTGTTTACAGACAACTTTCGTTTAAACTTATAATTGGTTTTCGGGAGAGATAAACATTTCGTGGTTCTTGTGAAGCGTTATAGCAGCAGCGCGTTTTACCGACCCAAGTGATAAGGGATTGTTTCTGTGAAGCGCTTCTAGGGCTACATTCGCTCACTCCACCAGGTTTTTCACATTTTACAATCAATAAAAATTAACTAAACTCTTAAGGCTCGGTTTCAGTCGCCATATTAATTTTTTAATTTTTTCGATTTTTATTTAATTTTGAGGAGAAAAATATTAAATCGGTGACTATACCGCAAATTCTATTTACCTTGATCTACAATACATGCATGGCAATAGAGCTAGTAATGTACAGTCAGGTCGCAATTTGTCGGGAAAATTATGGATATAAAAAATTTGCCATACATATTGTGGCGTAATTGTACGTTAACAGCTAAATCGTAAGGTCTGTACTGTAGCGAAATGTAAATATAATTTGAGGTATATTCGCGTATTAAACATTTTTCTTCTTAGAATTCAAAAAAAAAGCGAAAAATAATGAAATTCAATGTGGCGATTGAAACCGAGCCTTAAACAATAAAGAAACGGAAAACTTCTTTCTGGGTATTTACATGAGCGTCAATTTGAAGTAAAAGCAACTCTGTATCCCGAAGGATTCGATATATATATATATATATATATATATATATATATATATATATATATATACATATCGATAATTAATCGAAAACACATTTAAGGTTTTTTCACCCACTTAAGGTTGAATTTCGAAAAACTCTTAAATTGGCTAATATCGTCCATGAAACTACACTATGTCGTATCCCACAATGCTGGAGATGTACTGAAAATACTTTCTATAAAAAAACTCACAGGTGATACTATATTTTTATTTGTTTGAATTTAAACCAAGATTAATTTCTGATGGGTTATAACGTTGTTATTGAATGTGTATACATATCCTTTTTACCCTGGTATAACAAAATGTTAGTTTCACGTAAACTGAGGGTTACAAAATTTTGCTGTTTCATGGACGAGATATTTTTTTTTATGACTGACACACTGAAGTAAAAGTCACGACGATATAGACAGTCACGTTCGAGCTATGTAGACGAATCTTATAGAACACATTTCGCCCCTTTTCACACCCTTAGAGGTCGAATTTCGAAAAATCTCTTCGTATTGCTCGCCTACGACACAAAAAATTTCACATTTCTAGGCTCAGCGGTTTGGGCTGCAGTTTGATATGTCAGTCAGTCAGTGTTCTCTTATATACATAGATGAGCTAGTTAAATGATATTAATCGCTGGAAAATAAAGTCGTTAAGTACTTGTAGTACGCGCAGAATGTACGGTAATGGAACGTGACTGTCGTTTGTGCCCACCTTGACTACGCTTGTCGCTGGTCTTCAAACCCACACACGTCCTCCAAACATCATTCCTATCCGGCACTCCACATCAACGTGCTCCTTACTCGCTACTGGCACGAATGTTAACACACTTTGCGATTTCCGGTCACAAGTCATTAATATTCTTGAAGATCATGTCGCTACCTATGTCAGGCCACCCCATCGTTTGCAGAAATAAAATTAAATCTTCTGCACGATTTAACTTGCACAGGTCAACAAAATGGCGTTTCGCCACCAATCGGGACGTCACATGACGAAGCCGATCATACGTTTTCATTGGACAGACGCTCTCTACACAAAGCAGACTACGTAATGCGGCAATGCCACTGCTCGCACAAACACCAGCGTTAGTACACATGACGACTCTTAGGTGATATATAGATATAGCAATTAAACCGAGGTTGTAAAAAAGTGGTAAAAATTTCGTGCCTGGAGGATCTGTCTCAACAAAACGCAACAGGCTTATTTCAGCACTTAAAACATCACATTTTCGGCAGTTGCGCAAAGTATAAGTTTTTTTTTTACCAGCATCGACGATTTATGCATATGTAACTGCCCGAGTGTCTCTTAGCACATATGTGAAAGTGTATGTATTAGTATATATGTATATATATATATGTATATATATATATATATATATATATATATATAGGGTGATCATGAACTACAGGTACAAACGCAGGGAGGTGATTACTTATGGAAAATAAAGTAGGACATATGTAGGACACTTTGTACCTAAGTGTAATATTGTGGGAGTAATGAGCCGCAGAATATCGAATTTGAAACTCGTATTTATTTTAAATATCGGAAACAGAATTATGTAAAACGACAATACTCTGAACATTGACTTGTGTTGTAATAGTCTTCCAACCCACATCAAATGCTGGTTGATACCTTCAGCCATTACTAAAAGAACAGGGGTGGCCACCCTCTAAGTGGACTAAACGTTTCTGCCATCGGGATAATGGAACATTTGACGATGTTTTATTGAGTAATGCGAGCTTTGTAATAAAAATGGTCCTCTTATTGCAACTGTCTAGGGCTCATAGTTTTCGTGAAAAATGCATGCGAAGCTTTGGCTGCAGCGATAGAGTACCAGGAGAGCATAGGCAATACTGCGTACATTGTGTTTGGAAGTGCTCAATTGCTCTATCCAAAATTGGTTAGAAAACATTACATACGAAAAATATCGTACAGTAACTTGTAAGGGAGGTATCCACCCTTACAAAGCGACGTTTTACCGAACAAAAATTGAATCTAACAGACAATAAGAAAGGTATTGTGAATTATTACATTGATCGTAAGTATTTGCACAGCCATTATTGTGGTGTACAACTTCGAGAAAAACGAGGGGGTGGTACGGTCCTATCAATGTGTGTGTTACATGTAGGTATTTTGTATTGCTTTTCAAAGATGTAATACAAATGCATAATACAAGTCACCTTCACGCAACATGTTTATGTGAACTATTGAGAAGAAACACATGCGAGGGTGCACTTTATTGCCAGCCACATGTGTTGAAATATACTATGCCTCTTATAAATGTTGTAGTTTCCAATAACTAGTCTCTATGCACAGCTACGTATCATTTTTTTACTACTGCTGTAGAGAAAGTCAACAAGCTACTGCAGTCGGGTTGGCGATACCTTCTGCAGGGTATACTTTTTATCTCCATGTTGATAAGGGATACATGGCTTCTTCATATAACTACATTATCATTATCCTTTATTTATGCCCCTGTTGTATGCGCAACAATGTGTAACTAAAGGTAGAATAAAAAAATAACAAACATACAAAAGTGCCAAATCACTGCGCAGTGTATTAAAAATACCTTTATGATTTGATGCTGTAGCAGATGTTATGGTTCACTCTTTCAGCTGTCGATTTATATCGACTGCGAGGCCTCTAGTATTATAAAAATAAGTAATTAAATAATTAAACTAAAAATAGAAATTCACAATCTAAAAATCATTAAATTTTTGGAGAAAGTAACTCCTGAGTCGAACTGTATTTAAAATTAAAATAATAAAAAAAGTACATAAAATGTTACATTTGTTGAAATGAAATAACGTCTGTATGAACCATATCAATCAGTTAGTTAACAGACTGCGTACTGAAAATTAACTAGAAAATACTGTTATCTTACAGTAGTTTTATTTATTTAAACTTTGTAATTGTACGTTCATATTAATATACAGATTTTTTCATGTGTATAAATTTATTTATTTATTTATTTATTTATTCTTTATTTCGATGAAACAATTTATTCCTACATGATAAACTTACACAATACTGCAATTTTCTTGATCTACAGTCTCGGGGACTTAGGGAAATAAGATTAAAGCATATATATTGTCATATGTATAGTTACTTAAATAATGAACATTACAGGTTACACTGATTTTGTAATCTGCTGTATGCAGTACTATTAAATTATAGCGGTGTTAGTGACATGAAATTTTTTGTACTATAGTGAACTTAATTTTTTTGTGGTCCATACCAAAATTTTATAATTATGCTGGGGTATCGTTTCCTCCCTTCGCGTTTAATTTTCCATTTATAATATCACTACAATATTTTCATCGAAATCCAAAACAAAATAATCTTATTAAACCCGCTTTAAAATAAAACAAACTCGTTCGTATTTTGCCACCAATTTTTATATACACTATAAAAATATGTATTGCACCAACACAATTTTTTTTAATACGAATCACTGCTCGGTAGCATTGCCGCACAGAAAATTTTGTTGAACGCGTAAAGTAATGTTAACATAAATCGTTCTATTGTAATTAAAATAGCTCATTGAAACGTTTTTGGCAGATTTAGTTGTAGCTTAAGACATGTTTACGTTGAGAAAATTCCACACAGAAAATAACATAACGTTTTTAAATTAAATTTTAAACGAAAAATTTATATGTGGCAAAGCCACTTTACAGAGGCACAGATGCAAACAAACTTCGTGATCTGACAAAGATTTCAGTGTGCAGTGTATACTTATTTCCCCGTGTCTTTAAAACAAAGACGATCTGCTTATAATTTTAAAAATAATTTTTTACAAATTAGAGTCTGTTTCATGATTTTGTATTTCATCAGACAGCTATGATTTAAATATTAAGGATATAATCTTAACAACCTAATTAAACAAAAAAATAGTCCCTACGAAGCTCGTCATTATCACTTTAACCACTAACTAGTTGTATGCAATAGTAATCGGCAAGTTTTGTTTGCTAACACTATCTTCATTACAACAGTTTGTAATATGGTCGTGTCTGTCTAGCAGGGTGTAAACCAATCTCTCGCTTAACTGAATTCCAGTTTTAGTCTGTGGCGATAAAACCGACCGCAGTTGTGGCCGCAGCAGTTCTATCGCCGGAATATTGCTTTTCCTTCCTTCCTATTTCGCTCTGCAGTTTGCATATTCCTCGCATCGGCAGCCCTTGTGCAGAGCAAGCTTTAGCAGTACGTTCAGTTCCCGGACTAGAATTCTGCACACAGTTTCGTGTTCGTTAAATCTCTTTTTGACGACCCTCTTTCGCCTCTTTTAAAGTTATCTCTGGAATATCATTAAGTACTGTGTAAACTGATCTTCTTGATACTCGAATAATATCTTCATTTTACCTCCAGCTAAAACTCCAAATATTCAAAATTGCATAACCAATAAACATATTTTATTAAATTAATATCATAGTAGATATAATTGGTGTTGCAGAACTAATAGATCCCGAAAATTAGCGGTTCTGAGGCTTAAATGTTTGGTTACTCTAATTTTACGTTACAATTTTAATATTGCTGCCTTGTGCAATGGTTTCCGTATTGCTTTGTTGAACACATTGTTGTGGATTGATGTGTAATCGTATGGTTGATGGTATAATTTGGTGTGTCTGCAAAGTAGGATTAGATTAATTAGGACGCGATTCTGAGATATATTATCAAAGTTTTGTTTCTTAGTCGATAAGCTCATACAGTATATTTTATGTTTTTAATACGACAGTATACGTATCGGATAAAGGTAGGAAATTAAGAATTATGGAAAAGTCTTACATTACGTGAACAACTTAGGTGTACAGGCATAGGTAGAATTTAACTATTTAATGCATAAAACAATGGATATTGTCTTGTCGACTGTATATTTGAATTACGAAGACCATCATGTACCATAAAACAGTGCAAAGTTGAGTTTCTAAACAAAAAATCATATTCTATAACTCCAACTTTCGGGTCTTTTTATGATTTTCTAATTGCTTTCAAATATAGCTGTTAAAGATTTCAGGTGTTATTTTACAAAAAAAATTAAGGCTATTAATATTATGCGTTATTAAGCCTATAACTAATTAAATAATATCGATACACATACTTATACCATATTCATTAATTTTGTGGTATATTTTTGAATAACTATTTACATTTTTTAATATGAAAACAATGCATTGCAATTATTCACGTTGTACATGCTCACTTCCTCATTTCAAATACCTACTCCACAAAACTAGACGTATAATAATAAGCTGAGTTATTCAGATTTTGTTCGTGATTATATAATAGGCTAACAGGGTCTATTCGTGCACTGTGTGACATATCCATGCTCCTTAAAAAACTGACTATGTTGAAACATTGTTTAGAACTGCTGTGGTTATTAAAGTGCAGAAAATATTTGCTTAAGTACGTAATTTGCCACAAAATAGATTTACATCTTGATTTTTTTAATAAAAGGGATACTTTAATAATGGTTACAACTGACTATACGAAAATAACTTGGTTAAACTTAGTTAAAATGGCATTTATGCGATTAATGTGTGCTTACTTTATATATAAAGTTGAATGATTCCCGTAGCAATAAACTTTCAAAATGAATCATACATTGTTACAGATAATATCTTCACACATAACAATATTTATTAAAAGCATTATTAAGTATTCAGTGCACATAAAATGTATGTTGTCAAATATATCAAATCCTTCAACAAATATTGTAATACATTGTAGTGAAAATTGTCGATAAGAAAACTATTGGCAGATTAATCAGTATTATTCTGTTTCTCAGCGTGAAAACTGTAAAATTTAGATTGGTTTTAATAATTTAAATAAATTAAAATTAATTACACAAACGCAAGGTTTTATTTCATTCTTCAGTTTATCCGACAATTTAATCTGTATTTCTTTCTCCAGTTGAAAATAAAATATAGGCCACTAACAGATGTTAGTATTTTAATATCTGAGTAGAACAACCCTATGTAACAGTACCGGAAAGTCCACAAAATTAAACGATCATGTGGCCTAAATACTTTGTTGCTATTGTATTAAATGTAACTTATGTTTCTAAATGTAATTTTTAATATTGCTGGCTAGTGAAATTGTTTCCTTTTTGCTTCATAAACATTAGGGTAAAATATTGTGTGACAGACACCAACCATAGTTCTGAGCTTTTAAGGATTTTAACGAGGTGAATAGATACACAAAAGGTAAAATAATTAAACAAATAGGTCTTAAAAAACTGTTCACATAACAATAAATTATACTCATTATTTATACCATATTGGAAGTGTTTTAGCTTGCAAACAAATAATTTCAGACGAGCAAACCTTCAATAAGTAACGGGCATCACATGTGTTTACTTACCGTCGCAACTACACGTAAGAATAATATCACGCTTGAGGATTTATCAGTTAGGTCTGATATGTCAATTTTAACTACATTCATTTTTGGAATTAAGTGTTTTACCGTTGGTGAAAAGTAGCTACGAAATATAATTATCAATGACTAGAGCACAGACTAAATAGTATTTATTACAGACATGAAATGAACAGGCGGTTATTCTGGTACGAGCGAACTTCGCCGCTTATTGGTTGCCTGAAATTGTTGATACCAGCCCCGTGTGTGTTTGGCCTCTGCATGTTACGGCAGGTTTCCTATTGGTCTGGTTGCCGGATAGCAGTGCAGCTGACAAACGCTGATTGACAATAGGTGTCTCCGCCATGTTGCTGGCCAGGAAAGCCATTTTGCTGGCGTGTGTGACTGAGTTCGCTGTTAAACTGACTATTTCACTTCTGCATACCTAAATATTCTGTGACTAGAGGCCGGAAAATTTCGAGTATTCAATGACCTGCGTGTTAGAATGCATTGTCCTGTGCATATTCAAGCACCGACCATTTGTCCACTAGCTTTCGCGACAAGCTTTTCTTACTTTTTAGTCTGCTTTCCTTGGGAAGATGGGCTTATGGGATCACTCACTATACTGTATAAATATCTGTACGTCCCCTTAAATTTCTTTAATACGTAAGAGGTTCAACTGAACTACAAATATCATACCATCAAAGTGACTACGATGCTATTTTCCTTTCTCGCGTTTCTTACGTACATTTTAAATAAAAAAATAACTAAATGTGTTTGCATCATACGGCATCGCCCTGCCAACATTATAATTTGTATGTGCATTAACTTTGCGAAAAAAAAATTGGTGTAATCAATATTTATGCTTCCAAAAATACTATTAGGGCCCATTTGTTATGCTATTTTTTCTCAATTTTATTAACTACGCATGTTTATTTTACATTACGGATTTAAATATAAAATTTTTACTATCCCTCTTAACGAAAAAAAGGGGGGAAGAATTATAACATCATTGCAATACATTTTTACGCGGAAATATAAAAATGTCAGTTATCAAACAAACCCACGCTGCCACATGGGTCCTAGGTAAAGAAGTGCATTATTTAGCCTTTAGACAACGTGTTATTCGTTGATGTGAAGAACAATTTTTTGTTAGATGTCGCAACAGTTAATTTGATTTTTAAGAAAATATTTCATGTTTAGAACACGAGGCTGAGCGTATTAACAAAATAAGTGCACTAAACTCACAACAACAAAAATGTCCAGACATTCTTTACATTCTCGCCGAAGTCTTCAAGAGAATTTTTATAAACCCCTAAAAAATAAAAAAAAATAAGAATAAAAAACTAGCTAACAGCACTCCAGTAAAAAATATATATCCTCAGCAAGTTTCTGGGTGTCTGATATCATCGCTTTATCGACCGTCCCTGTCAATAACGCCTCCGCCCTCAAACATGTGCCATCAAAACTTGCACATTTTTAAAGGTGATTCAAGTTTCGTTCCCTCAGGGTTCGCAAGTGTCGTCTCTCCACTTCGCCTAAATAAACAACCGATGTTATTCTTACATCAGCCACACACCCCACGTTTACTTCTCGCACATCTTCCATCGTCTGGGAGAACGAGAACAGCTAAGACATGCAGAACTGAAGGGCTCACAAAGGAGTTGCTAGTAACACTTCATTCGGAAAAACAGTGTATACGTACATATCAGTATCTCCTTAAATAACTGCTCTGAGAATACCTATTTTTTTACACAGGAAAGGTAAAAAAAAAAAGTATTATCTATAGTCGTTACGTATTTCTTTAGTAGTATCGTAGGATCGACAAATAGGGAAAAAAATGAAAACGGGTAAACATTACATTTCTAGTAGTTTGACGTTTAGTTTCCCTATTATAAAGGAGGAAAGTACATTCTGACATCTGTAGTTCATTGACTTAGGCTTTCACGATAATCTCACAATATTGTATACAGTAAAACCTAATTTTGCCTAGTTTTGGGGTTACTTTGCACCACATATTTTTGTTGTAAGTGGAGGTTTGCAGAATCTTAAATTGTTGAGGACTTCACTATTTATAGCTATAATAATAAACAATGCTTTAGAGTGACTAGTATCTTGGTATTCCAACATAGGACGAAATAAATCTAATGGTGTAAAGTTATTCATGGGAGTGCAAAGTAACCTCACTTAACGGCATCTAAATCCGTACTATTGACATGCAACGAGCGTGATCGGAACCTGGAAACTCGCAAACTCTTAAGGTCGACTCTTCCTGGCTTAACACATGCCTTGCCGCCTCTAAGCGCAAGTCGGTCTACTGACGTTTTCTTTCCTTCAAACACTTCCCTTAACACAATGCTTAGGTATGTACATGAGTTTACAGACTTTGTTGTAACTGACCTGAGATAATATTCAACTAATTACTAGGCCTACATAATTTTCATAGCTTTGCACTTTTCTTGGTTACTTTGGGGGGTTTCATACTTTACCAGGAAGTGCAAAACACGTTAATGTCGCGCTCGATATTTTTTTTACATAAGTACGAGGAACTCAAGTGACTTTTAACAGAAACCTTTGAAATAATTTGAGATTTTGTGCAGATACACAGCGCTTAACTTAATTTGATTGGTTCTGGCTCATTTTCAAAACAAAAATTGTAATATTTAGGGTGCAAAAATATATAAAAGTTTGTTGCCACGAAAAAATTAGGGCAGAAATAAATACACGCTACTGTCAAAACAATGCACCATACTTTGAAATAGATTTTAGATTGCGTTTAAAAATTTACTATCGAATTCATTGTAAAACTACGAGGCTTTAAAGAAGTTAAATTCTGTGTTTTTTTTTATTTTAGACCAGAAAATAATTAACACATTTTAACATGCACGCTTAAGTTAAGTTAAAACATTTCACACCACTCAATCAGTTTCCTTTACAGCAGATGTTGCAAGATACGTATCGGGGTTGTTCGACTGATAATGTTCCTCCACTCGGTGAAAATTCAGAAATATGTGGAATTGGCTCTCTAGACAAATTTTTTCACTCACCGTCCCTTCAGCTGTGTTGACAGAGATCATTCAGCACCGATCTGAGTGTTCAGCACTACTGAGCACCAGCGTTGCATTTATAAACACTCACGATGAATACAAATGTTCTACTATAAAATAGTTTGCGTTTTTTATATAGATTTTAAAGCGTTAATGTCAAAACTTGTATTGGCTCGTACAGTATTCCAATTTGGTTAAGGGACTTAATTGTGTAAATTATTGGCATTTTAATACTTTGCTGTATAGCTTTAATAATACTTTTATAAGTACTAAATTATAATATAACCAAATTAAATACAGTCATAATCTGAAATGATACCATGCATCAATATATCTACCTAAGAGAATTGGCGTAGCCGTTTCTATCGCGAATTGCCCACAGGAATGATGTAATTCTCCATCAATTGTTTGACAGTAGGAATCATTTTGATCAATGTTCATCGTGTCTTCGGAGTGTTATTTAATCGTTGCATAGTGTCTATTGAAAAAATATGTTTAGTGAGTTTATGTTTTAGTCACACACTTCATGTTTGTTTGCATCGTCAGCTAAAGAGTAGTTTCATGAGAAACATTTCGCTGACCTTCTACCAAATTTGTGACCTATCTCAGAAGCAGAACCACTTCGATAAGAAATTATCGTGCTACCATAATGTCACGAAGTTCGTTCTAAATCTACCAAGTTCAGTCTTTTTGTGCGTGGCAGCTTCCTCGCAACATAAATTTGTCGTGGAGCGTTGCGTTGTGTGTTTCTTCCTCCCAGCGGTCGGATAAAGCCCAGCTTCTATTAACAATGGAAAGAAAACAAGAGCTGATGGTAGGGATGGGCGCAAATGTTTTATTTCCCCGAGAGTTGGCTACCACTCTCGCATGAAGCTATTCCCCCTCCCCCTCCGAGCCTAGAGAACCCCTTGCTCGGCCAGAACAAACTAACAGCGCCATGCACATTTAACGAAGAGTGGCCAAATGCAGGGGATTTCTCTCAATGAGGTCCCCTACCCTTTACACCCATTTAAGCTATTACATTGTACAAGGACCTACGCGCTCCATAAATTTCTCGCCAAGGAACATGACAGCTACGTTAAAAAACGCTACACTTACAATTTACTTTACTTCATATTATGCTGTTCATAGCACGTATGAAAAAATAAACCACGCCTCTCATGCATGTATTTAGCGGGTAATTGAAAGGATTTATAGAACATACGACACAATTAAAACAAATATTGTGGATAACAATGTTACTTGAAAACCGTAGTATATTATAATCACCATTAAACAACTATGTCTAACATTAATATCGGTATCAATGTTCTACGATGTAATAATCGGATACGTATTGATAAACTGACTGTTGAATTTCACTTAACCTCATCCTATCTTGTATTTTCGTAGATACAAATGCTATACTTAAAATAATACGGCTGTAAGACAGTTACGGCACAAACTACGCAAGTAAAGGATGCGAGATAAACTGGCCCAACAGCCTTAAACTCGCTACTTTTGCAACCATTCGTCATAATTATGAACCCAAGTATTTCATGTGGATAGTGTTTAGAACGCCTGGTTAACTTAAGTGTCGCGGCTTAATTTCCGCGGAGACTAATAATTCTACTCTCACATGGGAACTTTGTTGCTGCTTTTCTCAGAAAACTAGGAACCACTGAGACTCGCGTACGTGCTCAACGTCTGTGTATGTGTGTTCCTGCAAGTGAGAGACAGTAGTAAATCCAATTTTTTTTTATTCTGGATTGTAACTTCCTCATTATATATAAAGTTATCGATGTTTGATGTGATGATTATTTCAGTATGCTGCACTGCTCACATCTTTAAAGGGCGCGTTGTGTCAAAATTATCATCACCATGTTTTATTTTTGTATTTGTACCAGTTATTTTTTTTTTCTTCTTTTATACGCAAAATGTGACTAAATTTGGCTCTTATAAAATTTTTTAATCTCTCCTAGTTTTTGCGTAATGGCTCGATAAAGCCTCAAATTTGCATGTTTCCATTTTAAGGACGACACTAAATCCAACTCACTTACCAAACTAAAAAAAAAAAAAAAATTGACAGCGAATAACGATGTAAAAATTTTTTTATTAAAAAAGTATTATTGGATTTTTCAAATTTTATTTTAAATTTAATCTTTTTTTTTAAATACAAAAATCAATTATTCTTTCTTTTTATGTACGTGACATTGTAGCCTGCGACGTCTTTATCCACTGTGAATTTTTTTCAGTTTGGTATGTCAGTTTGTTTTAGTGTAGCCTTTAAAACGGAAACATGCAAATTTTGACTTTAACAAGCCATTACGCGAAAACTATAAGAGATAAAAAAATTTCACAAAAGCCAAATTTAGTCACGTTTTGTGTCTAAAACAAGAAAAAAATAACTGGTACAAATAAAAAACAAAACCATGGTGATGAAAATTGATGTGTACCGTGCCCTTAAATTGAAATAATTTAGTAACATGGTATGTCATGGTAGTTTACATACCGTCCGGTTTTAGTTAAGGCTTGCAAATGTCTATTGAAAACAATATTTTAATTAGTTCTACTATTCGCCTCTGCGAAAACCCGATTGGGGATAATATAAGTACCTCTAATGACATTTTAGTTCAGTGAAATTAGTTGTTTTGTATGAAGACACTTCAAAATTTGCTGGGTTTTGTAACTTACCCACTGAAATTTAACTTACGTACATAAATACGGCAACTGTCAAAAACAAAACGTTTTGCGATGCACATTCTAGTAAGCCTATCACGAGTATAAATGGTTTATATTATACAAATTATTTAATAAACCTTTACTGAGTAATTTTTAAGATTTTATTAAGTACCTCGTGCAATATTTACTGTCTGTAAGTTATGGTACTTATGTGAGAAGCTTACTTATTATTATGGGTGAGTTCGAGAAAAATTGAAAATCTGTAGGCCTACATAGAGTCCATGGAAAATGAAATTGTTTATTGGGCAAAAGTGTTATCACAAGTTTAACAGTATTCGGTACAGTTATTTAGTATGATTATTTTTACTCTCGAGGCGGAAACATGCACATTTTACAATTTATGTACAAATCATATAAAATAAACAAGATATTAACTATAGTGTCTATTGATATTACGCATGCCCAATTGTTGGCAATGACCACGACACTCTGGGTCGCTTGAAGGAGATCATCTTCTGTGCATGGTGTTGAACATGGAGAACAGTGAAGCATGTGGCTTGCGGTTAGATTTTGTCCACATTCAAACTTTGTATCACCTGTTCTGAAGTTCCATTTCTTCAGATATCAGGGACTTGCGCAGTAACCAGCTTCCATCATGACCTGGCGGTTGTTGTACAGCTCCCGACATCCATCCGTAGTCTGGTGAGGCGGTACAGTCTGTCTCACGTAAGAATTACAATTTTTGACATTTCTATAGGAAAATTCTTTTAACTTTGATAAACTGCATAGTCTGATACCCAGCTGATTGTGTTTCTTCAAATATCACTTGTGGCACAAGAAAACACTGTTTATTTCAGGGAAACAGTCGTAAAGATGCCAACAACTGTCAAAAAGTGGAATTCTTACGTGAGATGGACAATAAGGTACCTAAGATGTCCTCAGGAAGCTCTCCCTGAATCTCAGCCGTTGCCTAGGAGTGTTAGTTCCATGATTAGATTGATGAATTGAAAATAATGATTTTTTTCTGCCGACCAGTATCAAAACTGAAGAAAGGCGTTTATTTAAGAGGTTAGTTTGCTCATTCATTTGTGTTACTCTTTTATTTTCACACAATACTCGATCGCCATTTTACATAAGTACAAGATAATTTTTTATTGTTACTTTTGGCAACGTCTATCACGTTTATGCCCGCATGGTAACGGGATCGGCGCTACCGGGAATCGAACCCAGATCGCAGTTGTGTTAGACGAATGGTCTGACCACTACATCGCCACGGCCCAATGTTTCAGCGTCATCCCATCTTAATTTATCATCTCTTACTTCATGCGATACAACAAGTCATTTCAAAAAATTTTTTTCCTGTAAAAGTTGTTTCAACATTTCAGAAAAAATGTAGTTGATGAGAGTTAGTTATAATTTTTATAACTGTTATGATATATATTGGAATTTTCTTAACGTAACTACGAGTCCTAGTTAAGCACTGAAACACAATTCTGAGGTTTCTATTTTTTTTTTTTTTTTTATTTTGCTGGATCTACCTTCCTGCCACTTCTTATAATAAACACTGACATATTACAAACAGGTTTAGTACATGTATATTTCATAGCTGTTACAGAGATAAAATTAAGCTGCCTAGCCAGACAAATGCAGTGTGTATGTATATATATATATATATATATATATATATATATATATATATATATATATATATATGTATATATATATACATATATATATATATATATACATTTTCGTCCGGAAAAAATATATATCTAATAGTTTTTGCAATATTGCACGTCAAGTCAAAATGTTATTGTTCTCTGAACTTTGTCGTAGACTACAGAAATAAGTAAACCACGATGAACATAATGAGGTATTAAGTTAAATGTCTAACGTTACTCGTTGGAATATTTTTGAACTTATTTAAATAAAAGGGAAATGTTGGTCACTTTTACAATTTTTTTAACGCAAAACATTTCTAAGTGCTATATATGCCATTCACTAAGTATCTCATGCTATCATTATTCACTGTGAAATAACTTATTTGCCAAGCGAGGTGTCACACTGGTAACACGTTCTGGAGGACACGGGTTTGAACCCAGGTTCGTGGACATGATTTCAGTTGTCCCTGGTTTCCCAAAATTGCCCCAGCCGAATGTTCGTACGGTTCCTTTAACAAAAGCCGAGTCATGTTTTATTTTCTCTTTTAATCTGTAGTTTGCATGTAACTGTCTCTAATTACTATGCTGTGGATGAGACGTTAAGGAAACTAAAATTTAAAAACAAAATATTTTACTTTAGGTGTGAATGGTTATGCTATGAGTAAGTAGGCCTCAAATTTTGATATTTGGCTTGTCATTGTGCAAAAAAAAATTTATAAGATATAAAACCTCTTGTTGGGTCAAAATGGCATCACAATAACTACAAGTCAGGCAATAATCTACACAAATATAAAATATTGATTTTTTTCACGAAACCAGTTTGCAAAAATAAAAACAGAAACAGCGATGATTGATAATACTGTAGTTCTTGCCAATTTCTGTGCAAAAAATTTTCTCGAGTAATGTATTTCTGTAGAAAAATCTCTGACGCGGAAATGACTTACATTTAATTGCGGTACTAGAGATCACGCTTTACAAATGTATCATTCCGGGTAAATGTTTGATCATAAAGTTGGCAAACATCATTATCTAGGACTGTTGTTTTACAGGTTTGCCGTGTTGAGTTTCTGAAACGTGTACATTTAAACTGATATTTTACGTTTAATTATCTACCGCACATTTGATGGTTGTTGCAAGGGGCTTAAAAAAAAGAGCCTGTTTCACCGTAAACGGCGTTTGGTTTACCGTACTCGTGTTCTCGGCGTGGATGGAGATTACCAGCCGGGGGAGCAGGGTTTACAAACAGCTGAGCAGAGCTAGTGGATGTCTTGCCTAGGAGCAGCCGGGGTCATCACTACACGTCGCTGAATACAAGGTGTGGTATCTGCAACAGGCATGCATGCCGCTTATCGGACATATCTTGCCCCTCCTCTACCGTCCCTTCCCCAGTCCAGCTTCCATTGTAGCAGCTGCTTTGTGCCGGGCGGACAATCGCCTCCTCCGTGTCGCCAGCATCGACTGCCGATGACAAGGCCGCACGCTGCACCGCCTGTTGCCACAACACCGTCCAATAGGACTACCTGCCAGTCTTCTCGACAATTATTGCTAAATATGATGGTATATCGCGGGAAAACTTTACTGTTTGCTGTGTTTAAACGTACGTGTAGCTTCTGAAAAGATGACAGACTTTCGCTTGTGCAGAGAGCTATTGCCCTATTTGACTAAGCCAATAAGAAACCCGCTATTGTAATATTTGCGGCCTATTACTAGTCTGCAGACAGCTACGTTGTGTACGAAGTACGCTATATCATCGAATCATACATGTCGCAAGAAACCAGTGTTTTCAAGGGTATGTTGGCTCAAAATGTTTTGTGCCTACATACCTTTGAAAACGCTGTCGTTTCTTGCCACAACGTAGCTGTCTGCCGACTAATAAAAGGCATCAAGTATTACAATATCAGGATTATTATTGGCTCAGTCAAATAGGGTAACAGCTCCACGTACAAGCTAAAGCCAGTAATCTTCTAAGAAGCTGAACGTATGTTGAAACTCAGTAGACAGTCAAGTTTTCCCGCCATAAACTATCATCTCCAATTCCCGTCAATCACCTCATCGCTTATATGAGTACTGAACTAACGTGCAGTGTTTTCGTAGAAAGTTTTTCAACGGGACTCCGGGCGATGACCCTGTTATTTTTTTTTTTTCCAGTAAAATATGTGGTGAAGTCAAGTGCAGGTTTCTATGACTTTGTTTTTCGATAATATTGATATTTTCTCAACTACAGAAATGAGAAAAAGTAATTTTTACCAGTGTTGAGAATACTAGTAACATGTTTTTAATTAGTCGACGGCATTTTTAAAAGCATACGGACCCAACTTAAAAGTGACTTGTTTTCGTAGACAAACGCATTAGTAAAAAATTTTAATAATATAAATGAAAATACACTTTCCGTACCACACTACAGCACGTCTCACGAGCCAGGTCCACCAACTCTTGAAATTTAACCTGTAATTCTCTCGTAATGATTCTGTGTGACACGTTAATGAAAGATTGCATTATTATTTATGTCAAGCAGTACCAAGAATATATCCTATGCTTAGTCGTAGAGAAAATTTTGATAATACAATTTGAATAAATTTTATGACTCAAAAACTGAAAATGCAATAAAATTATCTTAACACTCCCCCTAAAACACTGTTCCTTGGCCCTCCAACACAGCTAATAACTGCCATTTTAGACCGCCATACTTAATAATGTGCTAACTGGGTGTATGCGAAGCTCAGATTAAGATATGCACTGAACTTTGCTACAGGCCGTCCACCAATAATGTGGTAACCTCTTACTGTCCCATAGTAAAAATGGTTTGGCGAGAATCTTTCACGCTAGTTCAGCGTTTGGTTCGTTGAGGCGATGCGGCATTTGATACGCCTTTCTATGCCGTCCTGATAGCTCCGTCATCTCTAAGGCGCAGGTAAGTGGCGCCCTGAAGAACAAGTTGCAATTTGTTTACGTTGTGAGTTCGTAAAATAGAATAAGCCAAAGTGACTACAGCTACTATTGAAACACTCGTGTTACTAGATGCTGAAACCTGTATAAAAACTTGACACATTTAACTACAATCAGCGATGTCTTTAAGTAATAAGAGCAATCGAAGAACCACAAAATAAATTGTTTTATACATAAAAATCACACAGTATCTAACTTCACGTCTCAAGGTAAAATGTTACTTAACTGTAAACTATGTTGCATCATTGTTATTATTTTATTAGTATTTTTATTGGTTTATCTGAACCCAGTCTGTAACTAAGGAAAAGAAAAACAATTTGTTTTAAACTGAAAAAAGAGACCAATTTTATTTATTTGTATAGTACGCATGTTACTCCATTTTCGCAAATGAAATGCGATATTTAGTGGTTGCTAAATAATATTTAGAATATGATTGGATCACAGATATTTAAATGCAAGTTGACAAAATATTGTATAGTGTAGTTTAAATATTACTAAGCAACCGTTTCAGGATCTCGAAACATCATATTTGAGGAAAATTTTGCTGTTAGAACACAATGTAAGGCTGTCTAACAACAATGTGTGGCGACTGTGAGAAAATTTATGAGATAGTAGAAATATAAAAAAAAATTAATGGGAAACAAATACTTAGGATTCTAAGAAACATACACAAAACAAGTTTAAGAAAATTATTCTGCCATTTATTCATCGACGAAATATTTTAACACAAATATTACTTTTGTAGACAATATTACAGATTTATTTACTACAAAAATGGTAACAGCATTCATGCAAATTGTTTCTTGTGCACCTCACGTTCTTCACATCGCTAACAGTTCGGACGCCTGCTTCTCAAAGTACTGGCGTGCATTATCCATAACACTCGTCAATAAAGTCTGTTTCAGTTGCGAATGCCACATTTATTTTCCAAGAAAAATTCCTTTCGGGCACAGCTGATATTACTACTACACTAGCGGAGAATTCACTAAGTGGTCTGCAAAATCACAAGCTCAATTATATGTAACAAGTTTATTTTTAGTAATATTATGACAAGGTGTTTTAGTGACTACATAAATACACGTTTTTACTGCCTGGAAGTATGGTAAACCATCGTCTTTCTCTTTGAGTAAAAATGCTTCAAGAAACGTATGTTAACTATACAAATGAACACTACAAGCGCGTGCACAGACTGACATATACAAGGTTCCTGTCACCTTGTAAAGGACGAGTATTAAGACCATGAACACCTGTTTCCATTGTTTCTGCAATAATTACTGTAGATACCTAATACCGTACATACGTTCGACAGGTTTGTTTAAATTGGGTTTTGCAGTGATAAGTATTTTTTTTAGATAAGTTTCAGTTTCGACTAATACGTCAATTTAAAAAATTTCGTTAATTACATAATTAGCTAAAACTGACTTGAAAAAAAAAATTAGCCAACATAATGAAAATTATTTTAATCAAAACTGCCAAATAATTTTTTTTATCTTCTCTCGTATAGGATTTTAAAAAATAACGTATCGTTTGCGGGTATGGCTTTGGGCACGTGGGGTAAAATTGGGACACTACAAAAACTAATTTTTTGCATGTATGGTAGCCATGAATAAATACATTTACTTGCGATAAATAACGAATAATAAATATCCACGTGATTTTTCAGTAATATTTTCTCACAGTTAACAATTATGGAAAATAAAATTAGTATAAAAGTGTCGCAAAGTCGCCCCATGTGTCCAAAGTCGCCCCATGTGTCCAAAGTCGCCCCATGTGTCCAAAGTCGCCCCATGTGTCCAAAGTCACCCCATGTGTCCTAAGTCACTCCGCTTACATAGTATCGCAGAAACAGTAGGAACAGACGAACATGTCCTTAAATTCGCTTCTTATTCTTTCGGCCTTTACGTCTCCTTAGAGTAGAGAGGGTGTAACGATAGAGATCCGTAATTACCATGTTCTAATATATTTCTGACAACTAGAGGTTACTAGATGCAGACACACGTACCAAGTATCAGCCGCTTTGGTTTCAGGAGTTAATACATGTGAGTCTTGTAAGTGAACGTGATAGTAAATGTCCAAATCTGGCCTCCGTAAGTGATGTGCACAAGAGAAGGCGTTGCGATGTACTTCAGAGAACGTCCGCAGGAATGAGGCGAGTGCGCTCAAGGCTTGACGGGTTCCTTGGGTGGGAAGGGCTTGGGGTAGACCCAGGGGTCCGGCACGTACGACGGCCGCTTGGGGGGCGGTGTGATGGAGATCTGTGGGGCAGCCATCACCGCCACCAGAGCCATCAGCAGTGCCAGCAACAGCACTCCGCACTTGAACTGCATCTGGAAGAAGACACGAGCACGACCGATTACAACACACGCCAAACACGATGTCTTAGTAACGTCTTTGAATTATTCTTGCAATGGGGCAGAATAACGTACTATGCTATTGTGGACATACGCCATTGCAATATTATGTCGTCCCATAATCTTAGAATGTTTTGTATTTCGACTTTTATTTTATTTTCCTTTTATTTGTTGTTGACTAATTCTTCATGAGATATTTCATGTTTTGTTGTTTTGGTTTATGGATATGTTGACTACAGCCAAACTAGGTTTGTTTTCTTATTTTTTCGTTTCTATGTTTTTCTTAGTCTCAGTCTAAGATTCTGGGACGACATAGTATTGCAGTGGCGTTTGTCTACAATAGTACTGTACGTTACGATGTCTAGTGCAACTGATTTTTGGAGAAAATTTTTTTTGTAACAACTTATTTCATTGCAATACATGCACATCATCTGTGCGTCATGGTTATGAGCAGCGTGTCTTAGTTCATAGACGTCACTAGTTTGACGGTGTAGATAAGAGAAAGGTTACCGAGACACCACACGCCTGTTAGCTGCGGGTAGAACACCCAGCTGTCACTGAACATGAAGCAGAGTTACAGATATGACATCCGGTATTGAAACAAGTTAAGTTCAAAAATTTCGACTTCTGTAAACATGTACAGCTTCAGCACACAAGCTGAATATTAGGCATGCAGGCATGGGTACGATTTAGCCCCAGAGAACCAAGTCGGCAAGGAAGTTATTGCGGCTTTGCTCAGTTTTTTACTTCTTAATGTTATTCGCCATAACTCGGTATAAAATTTTTTATGTTTTTTATTAATTTATGTACTTTTTTTACTACAGCCAAAATCTGCTAGTTTACATTTTCTTTTTTACTTTTTTTATGGCAACACGCGTACTTTCATGACCACAATATTTCTCTTAAGAATCGACCCCCATCGCAAGAATCTGTCAATGAAACATTATTTCCAATAGTAGTGCTCCAACCTATAATGTGGTGAAATAAAAAATCATGTGACCCTTTAAGTAAATTAAAATTTTGACGTAATTGAATCTTTCAATATGTAGCGAACCTCGAGGATTACGGAATTCACGACAGCGTTTCGGTCGAACCATATTACTAGTTAACGAATTTCTAAATTATTAACTGAAGTACAATAAAAAAATTAGATAAACCCAAACTAACACGAGTAAACGTCGTACTAACCTATCATATTAAGCCTAGTGGCAGAAGCTGAGATTGAAAGAAATTCCTACATTTCCTCTAAGTGTGGACTATTTTCTGCAATATAATCACAAACTAAATTCAATATATGTTTACGGTTAGTATTAAGAGTAAATGTGCTTTTTAGTCACATGACAGTGTTTATACTATAACAAAAGGCAGGACAGAAATGAGTTGAAAGCATATTTGAAGAACTCTTTAAATGCTAACTGCATCGTGAATATTTTATTAACTTAGTACATACAAATACACGCTCTTCGAACCAGAAAATTAATCATGTGTGCCCAACGATGAATACTTCTCTCAGTTTTCGATCATATTGTCTCAAGACGAGGACGAGGGAATTAGGAAATGTCACAATATACTACATATGTTCTGCGGCATCTCACAAATTATACAACTTTATTTCTGTTAACGTGCAAGTGAATATAAACGGAGTTGGCAAAACAGTACCTTATTTCTAGGCTCTTAGCATCAAGCAGCAAACAAGATTTCCTGGAACATAAAAAACTATTTCGCAAATGTGTTCATAGCTCGCCGGGCGTACGACAGTAGGCAATGAACCGCATGTAGTTTCCGTGCCTAGTTTTATTTGAATAATTTTCTCCATTTTCAGGTAATTTGAGATGCGTTGCAGCGTAACTATGCATGGTAAAAAAACTTTCTAAAATGTTTAGGAAATTATCCCAGACGTAGTATGGGACAGTTACCATACTTCCGTCTTGTAAATATGCAAACTTTTACAGTTGTTACAATACAAGTCTGGTAACTTCAGTATACATTTGACTGTTTTATAATTAGGTTTAGGAGTGCTACCATGGATGTCTGGGAAACTATTCTACCATACCTACTTTTTTAGCGCTCCTCTACGCACGTTTGGTAAATGTACAAACTATTTTTTCAGTCCAACATTAATCTTTATATCCAACTTGGTGATGACCACTGCATTCAATTAGATATGGGAGATTCAACCGCATAGAATACAAACGTGTGCGTCTACATCACGACCTTGGAAGAACCGCCCTTAGTCTACACACACTCCTGAACTAATACGCGCACTGCCGCACTCTTTGAAATTTTCGAACAACAGTCTTTTGACTTCGCTCTACAGAGAGAATATGTGAGAGTTTCTTAGGAACTTGGAACGTGGCCAGAGAAGCAATTCAATCCGGATTGAACTCGAAGTGGATTAAAGAATCCTGATTTGAATTTATCTTAAAAACACTCGGACTGGACAGATGGGTTAACTGAATAACCCAGTCCAGTCACCTAGATAAACCGGAAGTAAAGTTAAGATTAAAAAAAAAAACATCACACTAAAATGATCGCAATAGACACAGTGAACTGTTTGCTTAGTTATACATTTGGTTGTAATAGTTTGTATGCATGGAGCAAGAGTGATGAGAAAAACTTGAACAAAATAACCTCATAACACAAACATTCATATAATTGTGTATGTCGAGCGTGATTTGATTTCTAATTCACGATGTTTACAAAATATTATACTACAAAATGTTCATACCTCAGATCCACATCGCTTTATGTTTACGCGCCAACATGGATATAAAAATATTAGGTTTTCAGTACTTTATGCCGCCCTCACTTGCTTCGCATTGACGCCAGTCCAAGGTCGCACCAGTCCTGAATTTTTCTCTGAATGTCAAATGACAGTGGACCTAGAGCATTAACAGTAGATAACTATACTTCAATGCGACTCAAACTTCTATTTATTTGTCTGTAAATGGAGAAATTGTAAAATATCATGTTTGCTCAGTTGTCGGTACGAGCGAAGCTACTATAGTTCAGTGTGTGGCAAAATTGTATGTCAATATTCTGAGAGAAAAATTCTCACATCTAGAAGAAAAAAATAGCAATGAACATAAGCCTGAAAATACACCATTTCTGCGCTACAGTTCACAGTACATAATGTGTAGTAAATAGCGTGCGGGGTGGATCGTATTGTTGCGGAATTCCATTGTTGCTGTTATTGCTAACGACATTCCCGGGGGAGTCGTATTAAAGGTACTGTCTACAGCAATTTTTATCACCATGTTTTTATTCTTACATTTGAACCTGGTGTTTTTTTCTTATTTTAGACACAACATTTGACTAAATTTTACTCTTATACAATTTTTTTATCTCTCATACTTCTTGCATAATGACTCGTTAAAGTCAAAATTTGCATGATACGGTTTTAAGGACGGCACTAAAACTAACTCGCTTACCAAATTGAAAAAAATTCACAGTGAATAACGATGTTGTAAGCCACAAGTTCATCTATATTAAACCACAAACTAATTTTTTTGTACGTTAATATAAATGCTAAAATTTAAAATAAAAAATCAATAATTAAAAAATACAAAAATGTTTTTTTTGTGGTTTAATATAAGTGATGTTGTAACTTAGAACATCATTTACCACTCTGATTTTTTTTTTCAGTTCTGTAAGTGAGTTGGTGTTTGTGTCGTCCTAAAATTCGTAACATGTAAATTTTGACTTTAACAAGCCCTTACGCAAAACTATGAGAGATTTAAAAAGTTCATAAGAGTAAAATGTAGTCACATTTTGTGTCTATAATAAGAACAAAATATCAAGTACAAACATAAATATAAAAACATGATGATGAACATTGCTGTAGACAGTGCCCTTTGGTAGGTACATTGCCTGTGTAGCATCCACAGTAGCACGGCCCAGTCTGGGTGCTAGCCTCTGTTAAGTCACGAGATCTGTAGTGCAGTTCGCATGTAGGAGTCGTGCCGGATGATGCCGTTCGTCGGCAGGTTTTCTCGGGGATTTCCCGTTTCCCCCCGCCCATTCATTCCGGCGCCGCTCCATACTCACCTCATGTCACCTCTCACCAGCGCTGAAGACCTCGATGTGCGCTTACCAAAATCTCTCTCTTACTCACTGTAGTGCAGTAACACTGTGTTTTCAGGCCTATATTCACATAAAAATTTTTTATTCCTCTAGATATGAGGATTCCTTCCCCAAAATATTAACATGAACTTTTGCAACATTCTGTGCACTATTAAACTATGTTTTGCGCCACATGACAAAAAGGATACACTTTGTTACAAATTATGATTTATATTTAGCATATTTAAAAGAATACTATATCAGACGTGGAATTCTTAACAACTGCGTTATTTTCATTCCACACATTTTCTTTGATACCGAAAACTCTAGGAACTCAAAAATCCATCAGGTGCAAAAACTGTTTTCTGTAGTGAATTTTAGAAATGGAAACTCTTTTGTATTAAAATTTTTTCTGTAAGTATGCTTAAATCGTTTTATGTTTGACAATATGCATAAACTTGATGAATTCGCAACACTGCTGATATTTGTGTGGTTTAACGCAAAGTAGCCTGTGTCAATTGCATATCAATTACACATTAATTATGTTAATTCAATATGCATGTACAGATCTTAATAATTCCTACATACGTTACAACCATTACGAGGATTTTCGCGAGCGGTTGAATAGCGACTGCGAACATTACGATAATCTCTTTTACTGTGTTCTCAACAGGTCTCAGGGTTTCATTGTTTTCTCATACAAGAATCACCTCAGTACGGCCGAAGTAAAACAGTTCGAAAATAACCAACTTAAAGACAGCATCCAAACTGAAATTCAACTACAAATACTTCTGTTTAGTGATTTTTTTTGTAAAACAGGCGATTCGCATTTGAAAACAATAGCAATGTTAACTTTATAAAAAAACTCTGTAATGTCATAACAGCCAGTATGTTTCGCGGACAGAGGCGAATATATACTAGGCACTTGTCATAATTTCATAAAATATTAATTTACTCATTTTTGTCCTGGTTCGCGAATGCGTCTGATAGTTAGTAACACGCAAAACAGAGTTCGGCAGGTGGTAAATCTGATTCCGACCGACTGCGTAGGCATAACTAACGAGTCGAAGTAGTTACTGTTAATGTATTTTTTAAAAGCATTGAAGTTCATTATTATGTGGGAATTCTTTAACTTAATTATGTGCTATTTGCTTTTCGTAAAGGTAATGACTATCAAAAAATTTTGTATTTTTCAAAATCATTAATAATTTTAATAATTACGCTTGACTAGTTCATATGTAATGTGCGTAGTGCAATGTAGCGTAATAAGGTACGCTCGTATTGTCATATTTTAAAACAAATATTACTAAACTCTTGAATTGGGAAGAAATGTAGAGAAATTCAGCATGACGAGTGGTGGGCTCTTGGTCAGGTTCCAATGCTCCACTGTGTTGAACTCTTTTACAAAATAAGTCTGCGAAAATGCGATATTTGTCTGTTTTACTCGACTCACAAAATGTCGGTTTGTATGACAATTGGAGCATCTAAACATTTCATCAGCATGATTAAATAATTGTAATATCAGCGGAAACAATCTCAAACTTACATATTCGACTGAACACAAAAGAAAATGTAAAATTTAAAAAAATGCAAATAAACATGGTAAATACCGTATTTCATTAAACACTCAGTAGTACTAAGAGAAAGGGACTGCCCTTCTTTCACATAATTTCAGGACGGAACCAATTTACTGTATATTTTAGTTAATCGTTTCACGATGCAGAAGGTTCAAAATCGAGGGAAAAACCTAAATGGTAGTAATGATATTAGAAGGAAAATACGAAATACGAGCCCAGATTTTTTTTTTTTTTTTTTTTGTAGTTTAGACACACAAAGGAAGCTTTTATTTAAAGTTCCAATTGTAGATAGGTTCACTTCTGCAGAACTCCATCATGATTTGAAACTTGCTATGAAAGTGTTTTTCTTTTATTATACATATATAAATATATATAGGCCCTATGCATATATAATGTAGAACCATTAAGTGTTTTACGAAATATTTTATTATTTTCCGTAATATTCTGTGTACACATACTAAAGCGATTCCTTATTTTATATAATAGTTAGCTGTACTTTCCAGTAAGTGTCACATCAATATCGCGTTATCTTAAACCAAAATGTAATTGTTTTGTTTCTTAATATATGTCTGAACACGAAGTTCGTCACTTCAGGCGGGTTAAATAATAAAACAGAGAAACAGGGTTTGTGTAAGATTAATTAAACACAGACTTCAATAAACTAACATTCCACTTTATGTGGTACCTTGTGTAGTGAATATTGAAGAGTCATGCGAATGATCTCACTCAACTAGTGTATTGCAGTAGCCAAAGTAATTTATGTTGAGACAAAGTTGGTTTAATTTCGTGTTTGAGGCAAAATACTGTTAACATGTCGAATAATTTTGTCACAATTTTTGACTGTAGTAAAATAATACGGCCGTAATTGTCTAGTTTTTATTTTTTTTTTATTTTGAAGCTTTACAATTTATTTTAGTCTCAACTTTTGAGTGTATTTATTGTGTATATAATTTATTAAGAAAATTGTGAAGGTAACATTTATATCATATATGTTTCAGTCATTTAATTTTAAATTGTTAAAAATTAAAATTTGAAATGCTGATTAATTTTACAGCATGCCAAGTTTTTGTTAAAATTTACATACCTCGTAAAAATATGTATTAAATTTTGTTTTTAACCTCAGGCGTTTTTCTGTTTAAATGTTGCGAAGAATTTTCAAGAAAAGCTGGATGTGAAAATCGGGATTAATTAGCAACTTGTCTGCGGCATATCGTATACTAAGACTGAATTCGGCCGCCAGACAGGTATACCAACTTCATATACGAGGGCACCAAAGGTGTTCAAGCAGACTAACAACGCAGGAGGGCGGTTCGTATACGTACGAAAACTCGAGCATAAGCCCCCGGGAGTTACGTCCACATTACATCTCGCAGTCGTGGACGAGGGAAGGGAGAAGTAGGGACGGCTGGGAGCAGTTACTGCTCAATCCCTAATTGGACTTGCTGGAAACTACCTCGGGTATGCGACCTTGCCCTGGGGACAGTTCGGAGTTCCTGACGTCGGCGATGGCTATCCTGGTTAAGGACGAGCTAGAATCTAAAGCCATACAGCGGAATACCCACGTCCTAGCAGAGGACAGCGAAAACCATGTCGCTGGGGAAAAGACTGGCCCAGACAATTTGTGCCCGAGTCTGCAAGGCAAATTATCTCATATTGATCTGAAGGGACCAGTACACACACGGATAGGTGAACTTTCACATACCAAGAAACTCAATGACCGGAGAAATAACACTATAAGACACATTTTTTTGTACTGTGCTTTGTCGTAAGACATTTAATGAATGTTCCAATTTGAAGGATTATTTTATGTTCAACGAACATTGCATTAAAATACTGTTCGGGATTTTTTTACAGGTCGCGTGATAGCAATTTTTCAATAAATGTACACTAGTTTTATTTTAACCGGCATTCATTTCTCTTAATACAGCATTATTATTTTTCTTTTAAGTTTTACTATGTTACTGTTAGTTGTGTGTGTTTTCTGTTACGCGTATGCGTCTTTAACTGCGTATCGGTTAATGTCTAGCTGGAGCTCGGATAAATTAGATAATAGCTTTGTGGTCAGCACAACGAAGTTGTAAACATTGAGTCGTGATTTTTAAGATTCCAATTCCACTGTCGAGTGTTATTTTAGGTAAAAAAATTGTTCATTTTAATTATTCAATCTACCCTTCCTGATACGTCGAAATATATGTATTCGTAGTGAAATTGCATACATAAATATGAGAACTTTTTGTACAGTATGTTCTCTATCAGATGACGTGGCCTAATTCATCTTATTGGTTACAGATCGCAAAATCGTTTGATTTTTATTGGAAACAATATATTTTACATTTAATATGAGAATCCTCAGCAAAAAATACGTAGCAGAGCTGCTTATAATATTTGTAACTTTATAAATGTTTAATTTAAAAACATCTTGGATTCTTATTTTAATGATTCTGTTTGCCAGCTGTGAATGAAGCAATTCCAATGTAAATCTCTTCTAAATATGTAAAATAATAAATCATAGCCTATGTAGGTTAACTTTTTTAAAATTTTTAATATATATATAAATATATATAAACTGGTGCTATATGGAATGTTCCAGCATTAATATTAACTGTATAAGGAACAATATGTTCTATGGTTCTAAGGCACAAATCGCTCTGTTGTAGGAACAATACAAACAGTAACGGTAATAAAATATAATTACGGTTGCTTTTTTTAACGCTATGGTTCATACACAACTACAAAAGAGCAGTTTTTAATTTCGATGTATTCTACTTGGACCACGATGTGTATGTTTGATAAGTATTGCCTGTAGCAATTTTTTGAAATCGCGTTCTCAAATCAGCAAATAAACATTGCAAAATACTTTTTTCTAGAAGATTGTGTGGTAAAAACGCGAAAATTATTGTACACACAAAATGTCTGCAAAAGTATACACCTTAAACGGTAAATAATCTGTACCGTTAGCTTTGTGAATAACTTGTCACAGTTTTATCCTTGCGTTTTCTATATTCAATTAATACAAAAAATTCGTGAGCATATTCTCATGCACCTGTTCATGAAACGTAAAGATATAGAGTACTTTTAATTGGTTTTAACTATATTTTTGCTGGTTGCTATTTAGTTTGGAAGCTTTACAAATCTTGCGTTATACATTCAAATGTTTTTATTCCACAATTGAATCATTAGCAGGTTAAATAAAGTTATGTTTTGATATATAAGTGGAAGACGAAATACCATCGTCTTTTCCTGTTCAGTAATGCACTTTTACTGTATTTACTTCTATCATATATTTGAGCCCAATACTCGATTACATTATACTAAAGGCCCTTACTTCGTGTTTTACGTTCGTTGCACTCATACAGCATATAGATAATCAGACAGTGGATAATTCACAGTACATGTAACGAGCAGATGCCTTGAATAACTACATAAACTCCACAGTTTTTTGTTCTCGCTTTTGTACAAAAACCCAATTTCTGCCGACTCTTCTCACCTGCCAAGATCAAAGGAAACGTAAAATTAACTGTCACCTCCCAGCTATGCTTATTTATCCGAGTAATTTTTACCCCAAACCTAAGTCATCATCCGTCTTCCTTTTGACATCCAACATTTCAAAGTTCACGTCTATATACTGGAATAGCACATCTCAAAGCGCGAACTAAAGAAAATATTACATCTACGGGTAGAGGGAATGAGAAGCGCACGATCAATACCTACTTGTCTTCGTATATTTCAAGCTGATATTTTTGTTTGAGTCCAGCAGATCAACTACGTGGGTATTTGCAGTGCAGACATTAAGAAATGTTTCTGCCTACTAAATTGTTTTCCGCATCAGTAGCCTGAACTCAATTCTGTTGCGACCTTGTTCCAGATTTCATGTTGTGGCTGCTGCTCGTCAAACGCGATTTACAAACTTTAGGCTATTCTTGTGGAACGAAACAAGTACATAACTTTATATTAACATACGTATGTTTGAACGTAGGTGATTAACACAATTTTTGGAATATATCCATTCTTAATTTTAGTTAGAGTAAATCTAACTTATTTAAGTGACATCAGTTTGTAAAATGTGATATTATCACGGGAGTTCAAAAACTTGTGTCTCCATAAATTCGTTCATATGTGTGTATATATACGTATGCCCCGTTAAGGCGGACGTAGATAATAGAATGAAATATGTAAGGTCGATCCAAAAATAATAAGTTTTCCTCCTGAAATAAATTTCTGCGTGTTTACAGAGCAAACATCTCCCTCTCCTAAGCATTTCCAATCAATTTTCCAACATATTAAAAGTCCTGCAATGAAATAAATAGTAATTGTAACCCCCATACCCAATTACAAGCAAATATTCTCCTAACTAACAAAGAGAATATTTCTTTCCCTTTCTGTGCAAAACCTAGGCTACTTACTAAAAAACACGCGGACAGCACACAAATACCACATCCGAACAGAAGTATCACAGATTACCATGCTACACTTGCACCGTATAACGTAGAACTATCCGAAATTATTTGAGAGAATATTAAGAATATTAATTTGCTTTGCTTTCCGTTGTCGCAATTAAATAAAATTCAAAATATTACTTTTTTTTCCTCGAGAATCTAATATCCTCCCTGATTGTTGTTTGGCTCAGAACACAGCGCACGGCTTACGCTCACAGAGCACAGCAAAGCTGAAGTTCAGTAACTTACTGTGCGCGGTTCGTGTGTTATTCACCTGTACATGTTCTGTAAGTCTGTGTAGCAGATATATTACATAATACACGTCCAACTTTCGTGAATCTGTGCTGTGTGTGGGTTGTTGAGTATGTAGTTTAGCATGTACAGTATACCATAAGCCTCTAATGAAGAGATTTTAGGTTAGCAATTAAGGCGGCCACCTGGCTGACGCTTAATATGCGTGCAGCGTGTCTGGAATTACGTTTTTCCTAAGAGATATATAAACATGCGTCCATAATTTTTATCAACGAAAAGAAAACATACTTCGAAGTACTTGTGAAAGTGACTTTTAAGGCACCACGTACATTAGAAGCATTATTTCAAAGGCCTCGAACTTAGCTGAAATCGGCTTTTTCCCGCAGTTGTTTCTCCCGATAAACGTACCGGAATCGTTCGAAATTGAAGTCTACAGCTGCATTGAACTCTGCCACAGTGACGTGTTCAATAATATGACAGTCACCACTTAAAGCCCCACAGTAAATACGTTACGGCGAGAACACTGCGCGCGCATACACGACTAGAGGTGATATCACAATGTATGTGCCGGCCCGCGTCGCTCGTGGCGCCTCATCGAGTCTCGCCTTATACACACAAGCACACCCTTCACCAGGCGGCCGCCTTAATATCTAGGTCTTTAGCGCTGATGAGGGGTGACATGATGTGAGTATGGAGCAGCTACGGAATAAAGGGGTGGGGAAACGGGAGGTCCCCGAGAAAACTCGCCGACCAGCGGCATCGTCCGGCACGATTCCCATGAAAAAAATCTGGGGACCGACTCCACTGGGAATCGAACCCGGATCGGCTTGGTGGGAGGCAATCCCATAAGCCTGTAATGACTTCAGCCTTTCATGAACTGAGCAGGGACAACGACCAAGAGTAATTTTGCAGAATTTTCTGTGCATAGATAATTTGTTGACAAATATGCCTGACACTAATTTATACGTGACTAATAGATTTCATTGGACTTAATTATCCGATATGATAAAATAAATACAATTATTAAAAATGTATCTAACCAACGACATATTAACAATAATTTTAATTCAAATAATACATCATATGCGGCAATTTCGCCACACATATACTTGATATTGTATACGTGTAGCCAGGGGGCTGACACTAGATAGGGCTTGAAGACTCTTATTTGAAGTAAGTGCCTGGTAAAGTACCAACGTCGAACGTTTCCAACATGAATACTAACATGGCTGGCTTGGTGTTGTCGTTTTTTGTGCTTGAAGTTAAATGGATCTCGTATTTAAAATAAAGCGGAAACAGTGTGTGTATGTGCATTGCGATTTTATCTGCATGGTAAGTTGTAAAGTTGTGAAAAATGCGTATTTCTGTTTACAAAGTATTTGTTCACGTATAAATGCAATTTCGTTTTCGTATGTGTCCTATTCGTATGACACTTTTGTACTTTTGGAATGGCGATTGCGTTTAAATTGCAGAATACTTTTCGTTAGTACAATAGTGGTGTAATATCTAATTTACAATATTTATATTATTTTAGCGTGAACGAATTTTAGTATTTATGTAATTATTTTGTCACAACTTTTTAACAATTTCGTGAATAATTGTAAGGTGAACAGCGAAATAATGTACTACACATTTCCGCTGTGTGACTATTTGTCATCTCTCAGCCTGCCGAAAATGTTAAAGTTCAGTCCGTAGTAAAAAGTATCTAACCAAAATAAAATCAAAATTGTTTTATGAGATGTACTAAAAGTTTGTTAAATAAATATAACAATATAGTAGTTTAAGAAAGACGTGAGGTTATTATGGGTAGAGTGAAATTTCAACTCGAGTAGTTAAATGGGCCTACGCGATTGGAGTGAAGTTCGCTTGAGTTAAAAAAGTGAACCGAGCTGACTGCTTTCGTGCATTCGATCATAACCTGGTCACGTGACCGAGATTAGATTACCTGGTTACGCCAAGCAGGTTACTTTTCGTGAACACCTAATGTCAGTGCCACCCTGCAAAATGAAAAACCTAAACAAGAAATAATTATTTCTCGATATACACAATTTGATTTCTGCTTTAAACACACAAAGTAATATGTTATATTATTTACATCGACGTTATTTGACACAACTGAAGCATTACAACAAATAATTTGGGTAATATATTTTTCGTGTTTTCAGTTGATACTAGTTCAGGCAATTAACCCTCACCCACCCTCCTAAAAAAATAAGGAAGTCGGCTAAACCTGGAAGTGACGGCTCTGCTTTTTATTTACTCCAGTGGTGTAACGATGCAAATTTCTGGTTGTTCAGTTGGTAGCATGCTGTGCAAAATGAATACTATTTTGCTGAACGCGTCATCGAAATCTTGTGATGGCTCTTAGCTCTTTGTGTGTGTATGTATGTACGTATGTATATATATGGTCGAGTGGTTACCTCGTGCCTCCCATCTAGGCGATCCGGGTTCGATTCCCGGTTGGTTCGAGCGTGGATCTTTCGCATGTCGAAAACATAGATAATTATGTTATGGATGGTTCGCATTAACTCATGGATCTAAAGACAAAGATAATAACATTTCACGCAGAACCACAGGGTACTCGTAAAACAATGAACCCATGTACCATAGTCAACTTGTACACTAGTTAGGGAACGCGGTCGAAATCGAAAGCAAAGGGAAAAGTTAGAGTTGCCTGAACACTCGCCGGTTGAGTTGGCCCATCTCGACGGTCATTGTTTCCCTCCACTCACCTTCCTGGGTTGCGGTAGCCAAGTATACGCCCGTTGTCCGCGCCTATCGTCCGCTGACTGTCACGTCGGGACGTCTCGCGCCCCGCCTTATAACTACCGTCATCTTGATATGGGTCAGAGAAAGCTGCGGCGGGCTGGGGCATTGTCAAGCTGTCGCTGCAACTCCCTCTCCTCCAACCCCCTCCTCGTGCGCGGCGGGGACTTCCAGTGTACGTTATCGTATTCCACGGGCGTAAAGTCATTGTCCCGTCCAGCCTCGGTGGCTGCCTCACAAGGACGACGGCGCGGGCTTCTTGTTTCAGGAAGGCTGCTACTCTACCGGGAACAGTGTCGGGCGGCTAGGTCGTGTTAGCTCTCTCGCTCCTTGGAAATGCTCCGCGTCATTCGTTCATGTTCGGTGATTGAGTCAAACGTCTTCTACCCATCCCCACGCGCCTTAAGGGCGTTCAAGTGGGGAAAAATTCATAATTTTATATTTGTATAAAATAGTGTTAGTTTTGTAGACATTACTTCAGAGAACATTAATATCTAACGGAAAAAAATTAGCTCATCTAGTTTTCCCGTAATGTCACTTCAAAGTCAAAATTTGCATATTTTTACTTCATACAAAACTTGAAAACCAGTAAATATA